>JARUHE010250495.1:0-13050 GCA_031471125.1 Archaeomysis grebnitzkii | reverse complement strand
CATATTTTATGCTCTTGAAATATATGCAAGTTACTGCATATATGCAATATGCACAATGTCACATCCCTAGTAATAACCCTTCTTCAACTGAAAAACTGTACAGAAACATACTTTTCAATCAAGTTTATAAATAAAGCTTAAAATGCATATTTATGTTTTAACAGTCTACAATAATTATCAATATAAAATTATCATCTGTATATTACTGGGTGCAGAGTAAGCCGTTTTTAAGGTAGATTACATTCAGTTGTGATGGAAGTTTAGAGAAAATTGCCAAGTTAAACAACATGCATGGAAATAAAATTCTAATAAAATAGTTAAGGATTTAGAATATATTGGAAAATATTTTTACTGAAAATGATCCGATTGAGCTACAAGAATATGGCAAAGTTGAACAAAATGTTTTTGAGGTAAGAACATTAAGGTAAAATGTGAGAATGAGGTTGTTTACTTTTAGTAAAATAATGAATGTCCTACAATAGGAAGACAAGCATATCTCTACAAAGAACTATATTAACTAGTAATCCAAGAACCGAACGGTTCAAATGTCTTGCAACCATTCAATCAATAATTTTAAAACAAAGTTATTATCTCCACAATCAGTAATGTCAATCAAAAAAGGTTACAAAGTGAAAAACATTATCTAATCAAAAACTCACCTAAGAGACTATTTATGTATACTTCATTTTCAATCCATTAAATCAAACCAAAACAAGAAAAAAAATTCTAAGTTAATTTAATGAAAAAATAAGATAAAAAGCAATAAAATTAAATAAAAATACTATTAACATAATGAAAACAATAATCAAACCTATATGAAATGAAATTCTAACAATATAGATGATATATAAGCATTAAAGTCATTGTCTAACGACACCGCCGACGAGAACAACATTGGAATTACTACACCTATGTAGAGCTTTGCTATGAATGCTCGACAAAAATCATAGAAAGACCTTTCTATTTCATTTGCATAACCAATTGTTCAAGAAGGTATTTATTTTTGCCTGAACTTCCATGTAAATGATGATGAAATGACTACTAATATATTGGAGAGCATACTGTTAACTAAATAAAAGCAATATTTAGATTTCAATCACACTGTAATTCTAAATGATACACAGTTTAATTATAAAAATTTATTACCAAACAGATAAATACATTAACATCCAACAATAAAAAAGTAACTTTGGAAAAATAAAAGATTTCAGTTAAGAGTATAAATAAATAAGCATATGAATACATTTTTATCAACCAAACAAACAAAGCTCTTATTCTTTAGATTGATTCTTTGAATGCGAGGTAAATAAATTAAAACCTACTTCTGTGCAGACAAAATCTTACAATTTAAAGCATTTAACATCATTTACAATCAGACTATAGTATTGGTTTGTTTGGACCAATTTTAATACATTTTAGATTTGTAAACTCAAAATAACGTTTGTTTATCTTACAATTAAATAATTTAGATATAATTTTTTTAAATGTACGTTTAGTTTTCAAATATTTTCTATAAAACTTCTTTTAATTTAATAAATATTTTTATAAAACAAGCTTCATTACTTGAATTGAGAAAACTCGAATCTTTCTTATCACATTTGATTAATACCTCAAGAAAAGAGGACTAATTTTAACTGCCGTATCACTCAACTAAAAACGAATTAGACTTTCAATAATTAATAATTTCAATTACAATTTTAATAATTGAAATTTTACAAAGAAAACTTATAAGATAATCTTAATACATTTCTTAAAGCATACAAGCCTAAAACATTATCAATAGTATAAATAAATCGAAACTTCAGCATCATCATTATAAAATGTTATCCTTTAACATAGAACAAATATTAGTACAAATAAATTATATATTCAACCTATATAACAGGTAACATTATCGAGCATTGATTGATTCTTGTTTTATTGTACAAAACTATTTGATTTTTAGTAGCAAATATAAAATGATTTCTCGTTTAATAAAACTTTAACCATCGACGAAATTTTCAAATTGATGAACATTGTGATGAATTCAAAAGTCAGGATCTCCACCCAAGAGAACCTTCTTGATCCTGCGGGAAGGATTATTGTCATCGCTGTCCGAGTCAGAGCTGGATCGGTAGTAGGTCGGAGTTTGTGAAGTGCATCGGGACGAGCAGAGGTAGTGCATCAGTGGAACTCGGTATTTGCCGCAGAAATCCACGAACTTGATGTGCTCGACACAAGAAGTGAAATACATACCTGCAAAGAAAATATGTTCAAGTTAGACATTTGCAAAGCATATTATCTCCAGGAAGAAAGAACATTGAATGTCAATATAAAGGGTATGTATGAATGTTCAAGAAGCAAGAATTTACATGAAAGCAAAGGATGTTATCCTCAGGAATGAGAAAAAATCCTATTGGATACAAACTTCCATCGAATAAACATTTTTCTTCTTAGAAGAGATTTGAAAAGGCAAATGGGATTATACTCCGAAGACTTTATTTCTAGACACCCTCAAGACTATTCATTTCTAGACACTCTCAAGACTATTCATTTCTAGACACCCTCAAGACTATTAATTTCTAGATACTCTCAAGACTATTCAGTTTTTACCCTTCACAGAGAAGGCTGAGGATGCAGACTTGGAGGACTGGGTTTATCAAATCAGATTTCTTTAAATTTTAAACAATAACCAATGTTTGGGAGATTTTCAATTCATGACATTCTACTTTCATTCATTTCCTACAATGACATCCATAACATTACATTTATTTCCTACCAAGATGTCTCATTTTTAATCATTTTCTACCATGACATCCATTATATTTCATTCATTTCCTACCATGACATTCTTACATTATACTTTCATTCATTTCCTACCATGACATTCTTACATTATACTTTCATTCATTTCCTACCATGGCATTCTTACATTATATTTTCATTCATTTCCTGCCATGAAATCCCACTTGCATTCATTTCCTTCAATGACATTAAACTTTAATTCATTTCCTATGATGACTTTCCACTTTCATTATCTATATTAGTTAGGCACTCTTCAACTTTTGTTCACATCAACAGCATGGTTTCCTTCATAGCTGTGGTGCTGTTACATTAATATTGAAAATCTCACCTTTGCACTTTGGATTGACACATCTATGACCCGATGATAGGTAGTCGTGCAAGGTCACTGGAATGTCACCGGTTGAGTATTTGATGCCACACGATTTCATTGATCTTGCTGCGAGTTCCTTCAAGGTCGGGGACGTGTACATGATCTCTCTCGCACACGAGTTAACAAACTTCGTAACTAGAGGATTTTCTCTCAAACTGAGCTGAAATTTATTTTAAAGTTCAGAATTATTTGTTATTCAAAACAGGAAATAAGAAAAAATAAAAAATAAATGAAAAAAGAGACTTTACTGAGCATTTTAACAAGAACATTACAAGCTCACTCAAACAACTCTACAATATTATACTTTTTGAGTCAATAAAATTGAAGAAAACCTTTGTCATTTGAATGGCTATAAAGTTGATATCTGACCATAATTTTATGTTAAAACTAAGATTTAGCTAATAAATAATAGGAGAATAATTAGAAGATCTGACAAATTCAAAGAAAATAAATCATTGTTTTTTTGAAAGGTAATAATAGCAAAGATATGTTGGACTCATCTCCACCAAAACCAAAAACTATTTTACTGTGAATGAAGAGGTGACCATTATATGGATTAACAATAGCACAAGTGAGGTAGCCTACATTCAAATAACAGAGCTTACCTCACTTGCGCTATTGTCGTTAAATATTTTTGCCGATACTAAATTTACATAGATCTATTGGAAATGCAACTAAAAGTCAATCCTCTCACCTCATTCAGACCTCGTAGTGTGACAATCTCGACAGGCAGACAACAAATCTTATTGCGATGGAGAAGCAGAGACTTTAGCTTGGTGAGACGAGAGATTGCCCGAGGAAGTTTTTTGATGTGGTTGTCACAAAGCACCAATGAACTCAGATCACTCAGGTCGCCCAGCTCATCGGGAACTTGTTCCAATAAGTTTCCACCCAAATGAAGGACTTGCAAACTGAAATTAAAACAATTCAATTAATATACAGTAAAAAAACTTTTAATTTCTAGTTGTTGAAAAAATATAAAAATTTAGGAAAATAAACTCTTTCTTATTCAATAATGTAAAATTATTCATAACCAAAATCCTGTTAATTTATAAAACCTAGTATGATGGGAGATAAAATTTAACCTTAGGCAGAAATACAATTAATATTATATGTTAATTTAATTTATAGGATTATTGTTTTTGACTAATATAGAATAACTATCCTACTTTATTCTATAGGATTGCATTTATATTATGAAATAAAATATTATCTTATATTCTGTAACATTGTAAGAGGAATTTAAAAATCTTTTGAAGGTAAGATGGATGTTACACTTTGTGACAAAAGAAAAACATTTAGTAAAAGTTGTATTCAATACAAACTACATTTTACTTTAAACCTTATGAGAACAACTGTTAACAAACATATTTTCACTCTTCCAGCATCAAATCAAATAACTTTTCACACAAACCAATTGTTGTGATAATACAACTTCTGAATTTATAAAAACACTTCTGTATATGTTATTACAAATATGTTCTATTAAATAAAGAATTGTTAAACATTCTATTATTTGGAAAAAAAATATTTTTAGGTATTAATTTAATGTTTTACAAACATTTGGTAAATGTTTAAATATTTCATATTTAAAAGATTTTCAGAATATTTAGAAACATTTCTTATTTGAACTTTAAACAAAGATGTTAAACTTCATTACACATGAACACTCGAGGATAATCTTATAAATACAATAGTAACTTCAGTTTTTGAACCATAAAACAAAGAATCATATAAACTTTTATACAAAGAAATATACAACATTAAGTTTTATTATTATTACTTTCTTCTAAGGGTCCTATACTATTTTAATCAACTTTATAAAGGTTTCAACCAACTTCATAAGAGTTTCAATCAACTTTAATAAAAGTTAATTGAAACTTTTTATAATCAACAGTAGTTCAATACAATATAGTTTATCACTAAATGAAAAACAAAACAGAAAATAAAACAAATAACAATTCCCTTCGAAACAAGTGCCAAAAATCATGATTTATTGAAAATGGGCATAAAACTTTTGAATTTATACTTCATAATTGTTTTTGACAAGTAATCAGAAGCACTTCACATTTTTTTAAGGAGATGCTGCAAATAAAAACATCATTGATGAGCTTTCTCCATTAAATAGTGAAAGATAGCATATTACACCGAAGATCTTCAAAACTTAGACATTTACATTATAGTTATTATCAATACAAAGAAATACTTAAATGTATGTAAGTCTAAGATACTATAGAAAACAATGGCATCTCATTTAATGTTCAAACATGTCCAAGTCATTGACAACAATGATCTTGACTAAATTATATTTGGCCTCATTAGTATCTTGTCAATGGGAGTTACTTCTCTTTCCTTATTCCATGTAAAGATGTTATCATCAACATGTTTAATGTAGTTGTTTACCAATTAAGAGTTTTTTATAACAATTTATTTAAAATTACAGATTTATTGTCAAAATTAATGGTTGTTCTGAGAATAAATAAAGCTTCAACCATTTCATAAAATATAAATTTATTTCATTAGATTGAGCATTATGTGAACTGAATGATTTAAAAATAATTTTTGAATAAAAAATTTATAAACAATTATTTCATTTACGAATTAGTATTAGATATAATATTGGCCCCAAATGTCCGCAATTTAGCTGACCGTTCATACAGCTTGAGTGAACATTTAAAACTTGGATTACAGCCAATCATTCATCAACCAAGTATTGCTTAAAATTTTAGATGTAAGAATGTATACCACTGAAGCCCAAAAACACAATAGACTACTTCTGAATTTCCAATGCTAAAACAATCATAGCTCTGAAAAACTAAAAACAAAAGATCCAGTTATTATATTAAAATGTATAAAAACAAAATGATGAATCTTAAAACTGTAGTTTCTTATAAACTCTTGATATTTAACAATCTATCAAACAGATTGCTTGCCTAATTATAGTGTTTATTGTCTAGGCATTTATAGTTTGTATACAACATAATTATTAAACAAAAAGCTTATTATAACATATTCAAATAAAAGAATAGGTTTGTCCAGACTTGAAAAAATATATTTTTATTTAAAATCTATACCAGATTAGAAGTATTAAGACAAACTGTTATTTAGTGTTTAACAGACTGTGAATATATTTTCAATGTTTCCCTAACTTAAGCAATGAGATGGACAGGAAATGAAAGAGTAAAGAGGAAAAATGATACAAAGTGAATGAAAGATTCTTAGATTTGATGGAAGTTGTCATTAAGATAACATTTTTATTGATAATATTCTATTTGACTTACCATCAAGAACCTTTATAGCGAATAACATTGACACAGAACTTCAGAAGTGACAGAACACAAGTTTGAGCAAATGTCATTTTGACAAGGTCACTGATCACCAATGTGCAAAATTAATTTTTTTGAATTCAGAGAGTCCAAGAAATTCTGATAAATTGAGTCTTTTAGCATAAAGGGTGAATGAAATAAAATTTAATTATTTAATGTTAAATAAGTGGCAATACATTATTAATTGTTTAATACACTTATTAGACAGTAGATTTTCCTGAAACCTTATTTAAAAGTAAATATATCTACTCAGACTGCTCAACTGTAGAAAAATAAGCTACGTCAAATGTATTTTTTCACAAAATTGAATCCTTTAACATTCTATTTTGAAAAATTAATTCAGCGAGTTCTTGAATTGATTGATCTTATTTGGCACACTGCTGGTCACACCAATACTGGGTGAAATTTTCTCAATTTTGGGTTCTATAGTTTTTGAAAAATGCCAAAAAGAGAACAGTTTTTCATTTAAATCAGCATAAAGAGGACAATCAAGACACATTTTACAAAGAAAAACATAATTCAGAGGAAATTTTCCAAAAAAAAATATGGTTTTGTGAAAACAACCAAATTGTCTCATTAAGTTAATATTTATTTTTCAAACAGAAACTTACTTTTTTAATGTTTTAATTCCAGGAGGTATTTCAGTGATTTGGTTACTTCCCATGTACAAATAACGAAGACTTGAAATTTCATAAAACTGTTCAGGAATTTTTGTAAGGTAATTACCACTCATATTAATTTCCTTTAAATGAGTTAAGCTTGTTAAGTCTTTTGGCCAACTGTCATCTTGCAGGGCATTATTTTTCAAATAAAGAACTTGTAGAGATGCTATTTTAAGAATAGTATTGCTTACATGAGATAAATTATTATTGGACAAATCAAGGAACTTTAGCTTGGAAAAACAAATAACTTCGGCTGGAATGTCTAAAAGTAAATTATTTTGTAAATATAACTTTTCAGTCACATTTTCAATTAATTCAATTTCACTTTCATCACAATTTGTACTTAGGTCTTCTATTTCTGGTGTTGCAGAAAATGTCTTTTTTCTGGCACCCTGAGTTTCATATTTAACTCCTTCATCACTTAAAGTTCTATCAGTGGCTGCATCGTCATTGTTTTCACTTAAATTATATATATTTTTAGGAACATTTCGATTAAATTCTATAAATTCTTGTACTGAGTTCCTGATGTAAGAGCTCATAGAATCAAGATCTAAAGATAAATATGAAAAATCACGAATTCTACTTTCATGAATAAGCTGGTCAGAAACTTCGTTGTCTGAATTTTCTGATGAATAATACATTTTTAATAAATTTAAAAAAAAACTTTCAACAAACGTTTAATAACTAGAACGGAACACCGAACTTCGTGAAGATAAGCTTACGACAGCTGATTCACTGAAGCAGGCATTAAACTTTTATTCTGGCACTTTTAGATCCCCTACGACTTCATAAAACACCCTACAACGAGTAGGGTAGATTGAACGAACGCCTTTCCTTAAACGTTACATGCACAGAATAGACTAATAATAAATGTTATTATTATTATTATATTATCGTTGTTCTATTTTGAAATACAACGGAATTATTACTGCTATAATATTATGCAAAAAATGATGTATGAATTCATAATGATGTTTCAAAACAATAATTGAGGTGAATAATTGGTTTTTAAATGAAACAAAATGTTTTGAAACAGCACGATATATTGTAACTTCGTTCACATTTTAGGCTAATTTGACTTTTATAGTGATCGCCAAAATGATATTTCGGAAAAATCAATTTCGACAAATTGATAATGACCAAAGTGATCGAGTGCAAGACAATATTATTATCTTTAACGAACGTTTTTAAACTATTTTGTCTTTTATAATACAGTAGCTGTACAAAATTTAAAGCCAGAATGAACTTATATATGAGATTTTTGTGTTTTTTCGTATTGTGTTTGTTTAATTGAAATTAAGCTATATTTAATTCCCTGTTTTTCTTTAAACCTCCATAATGAGTATCCTTGGGACAGAACCATACAAGCTCAAGAAAATTATTTACATTGTAGTTGTACTGTATTTAACAACGATTGCGGCCCTCCTCAGAGACACTGCATGGCTGTTTGGCTATGCCCCCTGCATAGCCGACCCTGGCTTAAAACGATAAATCCAAGATCTAAATTGTGTACAGCTCATCAAAAAAGCAAGATATTTTTTTGTTTAATATTTGAATGAAAAGCGTATTCTAATTTAAACTCTGCAGACAATATGAAGTTTGCCATAAGGGTTCCCTGTTTTATTTTTACAAATTATTTTGTTTTCCATATTTGTTAATATAAATCGGAATTTAATTGATGACGTTGACAATGGTGAGAATTTGTAATATTTTTGTTTTTGCCTCATTGCCGTCTGATAAAATATTGTTTTTTAATAAAGTCTCCATGTTTTTTTAATATCTCAATTATTTCTTGTTTTTAGATAACATTGGAGAAATAAATTATATAAACAACCCTGCGAGACATGTTTGCAGGGAATGTTTTCATTTTCTAGGAGATGCTATAAAGTTCAATGACTTGAAAATTGAAATACTTGTCTAGACAATTTAAAAGGCGTTTCACAATATTTTTTTATAAAACAAAAATAGATTTTGGGTTTTCTAATTCTTGAAGAAAAAAATGATAAAAACTTGATGAGCTCAAGGTTTGTAGATAATTTTCCACTGTGCTTTCGAAATTGTATTAAACCGTGATGAAAGTTCTTCAAAAAACTATTTATGGAAAATTTTATCATACGATAAAACGATGATTTGAAAAAGAAAGAAACTATTTCAAAATCAAAATTTCCAAAATAGTAAATGTGGACAGTCATGATATAAATGCGTTTTACAGAAGATCATTAACTGGAATGAAGCAAAGAATCATGGAATACCTTAACCACAACTTGCATTAAACTTTTAATTAAATAACCAATGTCTATGGGTCACACAGGTAAGGTTCCAAAAAAGTTCGGTTCTAAAACAAACATGCTTAATAAAGTGGAGATTGTGTTTTAATTTCTTACTTTTTTGTTTTTTCTTAATTTAAATTTAAATTTTAGTGAACATGTCCAAAATAAAGAATATGAAATTCAAGAACAAAAAACTATGTGTCACCAAATAAATTTTCCCCTCCAAAAAACGACGGTTGGTCG
Organism: Archaeomysis grebnitzkii; assembly: GCA_031471125.1. Classification (NCBI taxonomy): domain Eukaryota; kingdom Metazoa; phylum Arthropoda; class Malacostraca; order Mysida; family Mysidae; genus Archaeomysis; species Archaeomysis grebnitzkii. Next base: position 3,395 of record JARUHE010250495.1, on the reverse strand, counting down.
GGATGCTCCAGTTGGATACGAATTTTTTGCTTCTCTGCTGTGAATAGGCAAACTCTGACCGGCAGAGGGTATAGCATAGCAGTTAAGAATTTCCTTCACATGTATAGCCGTAAAGTCGAACAGTCCTTCTATTGTCTCTTGAGTCTTCCTTTATTTCGTTTCTTATTCGTACTTTCATAGCCTGTGTTCTCCTCTCGTCGTTTTCTTCATCACTTCTTATGACGTACATTGCCTTTGTCTTCTCTGGAACATTTCTCGTCTCCACCGTTCTTTAGATCCTGTCATTGCTAATTCTGTTATTCCTTGCCACGCGATATATCCAAAGCAACATTATCGTACCGGCTGTTTCCAATGTTCTCTCGTTTACTGCCCTTTCAAGCAACAACACAACCGATTAGATCCCAAGTATTTGAACGCATCCATTCTCCTGATTAAACCTGATACTGTCACGTCATTATGCTGATACTTTGTATCTTGGTATATTTGTATACTTTGTATCTTGGTATACTTTGTGTTTTTGTATGTTTAGTATTTTTGTTTATTTTGTGTCTTTTTGTATACTTTGTATATTTACATACTTTCTGTCTTTGTATACTTTGTGTCTTTGTATACTTTATATACTTTGTGTTTTTGTATACTTTGTGTCTTTGTATACTTTGTATTTTTGTATACTTTGTGTCTTTGTATATTTTGTGTCATTGTATACTTTGTATTTGTGTATACTTTGTGTATTTGTATACTTTGTATTTTTGTATACTTTGTGTCTTTGTATACTTTGTGTTTTTGTATATGGTGTGTCTTTGTATACTTTGTGTTTTTGTATATGGTGTGTCTTTGTATACTTTGTGTCTTTGTATACTTTATATTTTTGTATACTTTGTGTCTTTGTATACTTTGTGTATTTATATACTTTGTATATTTGCATACTTTGTGTCTTTGTATACTTTTGTATATGTGTATACTTAGTAATTAAACATTAAATGTTTTGTGGTTTGGCCTTAAAGAAACAACAAACAACTATAATCATCATAATTCTCAAAGCTTATCATCATCATCATCATATCTCCACAATTACCATCATCATAAAATGCAATATTTCATTATCAAAATGAGCAGCATCTCATCACTACAATTATCCTCACTAGAACAATCATCATTTCATCATCATCATTATTATAATGAAAATCATCATTTATCATCACACTCATTATTTCACTAACATGATGACTATAATATTGTATCACCTCATTCATCACAAACTGAACACAATCTTCTTTCAACAAGCATCATCATCATCCAATCATCACATATTTTCCTCATCATCATATGATCATCACCATCATCATATTATGTGCATGATAATCATTTCATCACATACCATCACGACAATGAAAACTTCATTGTTATATAATAAAGGTCATCATCAACATTGGTACCACCATCGTCCTCATCATCATTGTTATCATCAAAATAATAATAATTATCATCATCGCAAACTACAATGCATAACAGCCAGACATGACATGATCGATAAAATCGATAAGATCAAAGATTTAAAGTTTGCATAATTGACAAAGATAAAAAAAAGTTTGGGAAAACAGACAAACATAAATATTTCAAAACTTCTATTCACTGACTAAAAACTAAAATTAAAAACTGAAATCAAAATTAAAATCTAAAAACCACATTTAAAACTACAGTAATATCTAAAAACGATACAACTAATATCTAAAAACGATAAAACTAATATCTAAAATCTAAAAACTAAATAATCATAATCAGTAAAACACTTTATATTGCAACATTGTCCTTAATGTAATGTTGATCATATAATTTATTATTAATTGAGCTGTTATTAAAATAGCTTCTATAACTGACCTCTGATTGTTGTTGTTGGGCGGCAGGTGATTTGTGTACTCTAATTAAATTTTGCCATTTTTTCAAAACAAGAAAAAAATAATTCTACAGAAAATTTTGCTTAAGTGAAAATAAAAAAAAACATTCTACACTGGTGTCACTTAGAATTTAATAAATCAGTATTTACTTATTAAAACGTACATTGTATTCTAAAATAGAATGCCTGAAGTTTTTTTGCAAAAAAAAAACCTATTTCTTTAAATAATATAAATTTTAGAAGTTTTTAGATTACCTAATTTATCATTAAATTCATGGTTAACCAAGGTTTGTATTTGAATTAAGGCTTTGAGATAATTTGATTGGAAACAAATGAAAGAAAAGTTTTCATCCTATAAATATATCAAATTTATTAAAAAATTACACAATTTTAGGAACTTTTTGAACATACAAACACCGTTTTTAAAGCTTAGGATTTACTTATTGTGGCTATTTCAAATACTTACATTTGTATAAAATTTTTTTTATAAATTATTGTAATGTAATGTTTATTGTTTTGATGTTATGAGTAGAGGCCAATATAGTTTTGAATCCAAATTTCGAAGTCTTAAGTTATCTTAATATTTAGCTAATTAAAAATTGCAAATGTTTTTTCTGTATAGCAAAAAACTAAACATAAAAAACAAAGTTTCTAACCAACAAATAGAAAATGTGATAAATTTAAACAGTTTTTTGAAAAACTGCTTACAATTAACATTTTCTTAAAATGAAATATTTTATTTATTTTATATTATCTGACATTTTTTTATTGCCAACTACTTTCGGTACATGACCATTGACCATTGGTGATGATTAATGCCCAACGAATTGCCATCTTTTGGACGCATGTTGAGGGTCATTTACCCTCAAGACAAATTATGTAAGGTGTAAGATTAGTCACTGTTTTTATTTCCATGTTTTTTGTTTACTTATTATACCAATTGACATAGGAAGCACGTACGCACTAGCATGCACATATACCCACGCACGCACACATACATACACCTACGCATACGCTGAAATACATACATCCACACACACAAACACATACACTCATACATACGCTCAATTACATACACCTACACATACGTTTAAATGCATACACCCACAAACGCACATATATGCTCAAATACATACACGCACCAACCGCATGCAAGCCCAGACATCCACTTTACACAACAGGTTTATATAACACATTCTAGAAAAGTCAATTTCACAGACTCATTGTTACATAAACTCTGACTTACATAAAAGGTTGGCTTATGTAAGTTAATTTTAATGTATGTCTAAACCGGTGTCGATTGATTGGTTTATGATACAATTTTTATCTCAAATAATAAAATTAAATTTTATAGTTTGGTGTATTGCACATTTATTTATTATCACAGTTAGTGATTTTTTACATAGATTGGCAAAACGTTAGGTTTTTTTATTGAAAAATCAAATGCACATACGTTTCTACATATGCAATTATATACATATAATAAATATATAAGTATATA
>JARUHE010250384.1:0-13052 GCA_031471125.1 Archaeomysis grebnitzkii | reverse complement strand
AAAGCCATCTGCGGCGAAAATATCCGCCGATTTGCGGCGTTTAGTGGGTCTAAATAACAAAAATTGGCGGATATTTGCGCCCAGAGGGTCGATTCACTGGGTTTTTAGTTTTCGAAATCGCTTTTAAAGCCGATCAAATAAACTCAAGCCAGATATCCGTGAAAATGACGCTTGAACCGCTTGAAGTGTGAGCATTTGCGCTTCGAGATTTGAAATCGCTTCTGCCATATCCACGCCTTCAAACTGATTAATTCGCTCTTGCAAAAACACATCGTAATCAAGATTAAATTCTTTTTGCTCATCGGCACGATTCATCCGCGCCCCCAATGTTGCTAAACCGTCGGTGGCATTAGCCAGAACTTCATCCATGGTTCCAAGAAAACTCTGTGCGCCAGCGACTCGTTGCGTATCGCTTAAATCCCCATCGCTCAATGCCGAGGAAAACGTAAAGGACTGGGAAAACATATCTTGGACACTGCTCGATTTCAACTCGATTTGATCGCCCGCACTCGGGGTTCCTGAAATGCTGAAGCGCATTCCTGCGACCTCTATCGCTTCTGCACTAACATAAGGCTGGGTACTCAACACATTGCCGCTGCTATCGCTGATTTCAATACTGCTTGCGCTGGTAAAGCTCAGCAAATAGTCATCACCGGTAGGATTCGCATTGGGATCAATAACCAGCGGCTGCGCAACCGAAACTTCTGAATTGCTCGACTGCGTAACATACTCGCCATCGGTTTGCGCACGAGCAAAAAGCCCCGCCGCGGTCAAACCGGTGGATAGAAAGATTTCATCAGAGACTTCTAACTTCGCTTCGCGATCATCGCTAACGATTGCCACATAACTTTGGTCGCCGTCTTGCTGCAATGCAACCGGCGCCACCTCGCTGTTATAACCTGCAAATAAATATTGCCCGTTAGCATCGCGCGTATTGGCCAACGAAATCATCATTTCGCCGATCTCTTGGATTTCCGAACCGATAATTTTGTGATCCGCAGCCGATAAGGTTTGGTTTGCCGCTTGAATCGATAGATCACGCAACCGGGTGGTGCCGGTGATAATCGATTGCAATGCTGTCTCTTGGGCTTCGTAACGATTACTCAGCCGATCCAAATTTTCAACATGACGATCATTTTGGCGTGCGGTTTCTTTGGTTTGCATCGCTGCAGCGGTGCGGAAAGGCGAATCGGCTAGACTCAAGGTCTTTTTCCCCGAAGCGACTTGCTGCTGGGTTTTGCTAATCTCGCTATAAGCATTGCTCATCCGCGATTGGTTTAGGCGATGAAATTGATTGGTTGAAATACGCATTTTTTTAGACCGATCTTATGAGGGTGTCGAATAGCTCTTTGGCGGTCATGATAATTTTGCTCGCCGCTTGATAAGCTTGTTGATATTCGATGATATTTGCTGCTTCCTCATCGAGATTGACGCCTGCGACGGCCTCGCGGCGCGACCATGCCATATCGTAGGTCAAAGCAGCGGCTTCGGTAGTGCGATTATTCGCCGCCATTTTGGAGCCGTGACGGGTCAGCAGGGTCGTAAACTCCTCAACGAAGCCTCGCTCGCCGCCATCAAATAATTTGCTACTTTCCAAGGCGGTAAACGCCAATGCATTCCGATTGTCGCCGAGCCCTAATGCGTTACCGTAGATATCCAAGCTATCGCCTTCGGTTGGATTACCATTGACCTCTGCACGCCAGCCGTTGAACTCAATGGTTTCACCCGATACATAGGGCGTAGAGGCTTGCAAGGTGGAGCCATCTGCGGCGAGTATTTGGTAGGTACTTGTGCTATCAAAATGGATGCTAACTTGGTCACTAAGCGATGGGTTTTCGATATCCGCCACACGCACATCCACCAGATCAATCGAACCTTGATTGGTTTTGTTCGCACTACCACTAACCGCGTGAATAGCCGCAATTTGTCGGGCGTCGGTAGGTACCGGCTCTAAGCTTTTTAACACCCCTGAGACCGCGTCGACTCTAATCTGATCACCTTCAACTGGGGTTCCGCTCAAGCTCAACGAAAGCCCTTGAAAGTCACCGCCTGCGGTGGCTAAGACACCTTGTGCATCGCCGCTGCTGTCAGTGACATTCCACTGACCACCACTATAGCTAAGCTTGTAACTGGTTGCCGCCAAAGACTGGCCATCGATAATCGTGGCGCTACCGGCTGCATTGCCGGAGTTGGTGCTCGCGGCTTCGACCCGAACCGGATCCATGCTAAATAGGTCCCCACCGGGCTGGCCTGAAGCGTCAAGCCCGTTGCGATTAATCGAATTGGCGGCAACGCTAAAGACGGTAGCCAAACGGCCTAAGCTATTGCGCACTTCGTCAATCATTTCACCGCCGCCCGCGAGCGCGCCCATTATCGAACCGCCTCTGGCACCTTTGGTGATATCAACTTTGGAATTGCCGATCGCAAGAAAAAGTTTGTTTTCACCATCAACTTTTTCGAAATTCAAACGATTAGCTCGGTTTTCGTTGACCAACGGTTGGCCGGTTGAGGTATATAGGCGGACACTGCTATCGGGTTGAAACATCGCCGTGACGCCGATGCGCTCAGAAATATCATCGAGCAATCGGTCTCGAACATCGAGCGTATCTGCGGGCAACCGACCATTGACCGAAGAAGAAATATCTTTATTGAGACTGGCGAGTTTTTCCAACATAGAATTGGTTTCATTCAATTCATCTTGAACACCCGCTGTAGCGCTTGATTCGGCGACATCAAGCTTATGTTCTAAGGCGCGGACGCCTTGTCCGACTTGTTTGACTCGCTGGAAAAACTGCTCGCGTGCCGCGCTGCTGGTAGGATAAGCCGCGAGATCATTTGCCGCATCGAAAAACTCGGTAAACCCGGCTTTTAAGCCAGCACCTGCACCAGTGAGCAACAACTCAATATCGTCGTAAATGCGCGCACTGGCTTCTCCCGATGCTTTAGTGGATAAGGACTCACGCAATTGGGCATCAACAATTCCATCAGCCATGCGACGGATGCGAGAGATTTCCACCCCTTGCCCGACTACATTTCGGCTCGAATTGACCCCTTGAACGGCAACCGTTTCGACGCGTTGGCGATGATAGCCTTCGGTCGAAGCATTGGCAATGTTATGCGAAGTCGTCGCCAAACGGCGCTGCTGCACATTTAATGCCGATGTACCGATGTTTAATAATGAACTCATAAAGTCCTCCCTGACAAACCCACGCAATAAGCGCGCCGCACTCCCTATACTTAGCGTGCGTTAGCCCAAATTCTTGACCCCTGTCGCATAACCACTGATTTCATCGCTGTTGTACATTTGAATAATTTTGTCCGCATAATTTGGATCGGTTGCATAGCCTGCTGATTGGAGCTCGCGAGCGTACTGCACCGGATCGTTAGCATTTTCAATCGCCGACTTATAACGCGACAAACCGGTAATTAAATTGGCGTAATCATCGAATGATTGGCCAATCCCGCTATAGGCGCGAAAACCATCAGCGGTATTTTTGCGCTGGCCATCAAAATACTCGTGGCTGCGACTTTGCACCGACTCACCGTCCCAGCTGCTACCGGTTTTGATGCCAAAGAGGTTATAGCTAATGCGCTCATTTTCCTGCGGCAGCTGCTTTCCCCATCCCGTTTCCAGCGCCGCTTGGGCGACCAGTACTTTGGGGTCTGTGCCAATTTTTGCTGCAGCGCGGCGCGCATGAGGCATCACCCGATCGACGAAATCTTGCTTATTTTTGAAGCCTTTTTCATCGCTGTTGACATTTATATCCGGCAACTGCGCAAACAGTCCGTCGATTTGTGCGCGGCGATCGACGCTTGCCGATGCTGCTGCAGTGGTCGCTATCGATGGCCGCGTGCTCGGTGGCGCGTGACCGGCTGGGGCCAACGACATAAAGCGATCGCTGCTTTGCGAACCCGGGCGATAGCTCGCCAAAGACATAAAACTATAATCGCGTGCCGCGCGCAGAGAGACCGAGGCCGCTGAACTCGACGCCTCAGGTCCTTGCGGAGGTTGTGACGGAGTCTCAATGCCCTCACGGGCACGAACTTGGGTACTGATTTGCTTCGCAAAACCAAGCTCGCCGCTTTGTCCGATTTGTTGCGCATACTGCTGATCGAGCATGCTTTGAAACATTTCACTTTGCTGATTGGTAAAAAGACCTTCTCCAAAACTGGCTTCACGCATCGACTTCACAATCATATTGGTGAATAGACCTTCAAACTGCGCCGCAACTTGCCCGAGCTGTTGATCGTCTTGACTACCAGTCGCAGCGGCTTTGTAGCGCTGCGCTTGAACACCTTGTATATCGTAATAAAACTGATTCGAGTTAGTATTGATATCGGCCATTTAGATCACCACTAATTCCGCGCGTAGCGCCCCGGCTTGCTTAAGCGCCTCAAGAATTGCAACCAAATCCCCCGGTGCCGCTCCAACTTGATTGACCGCTTGAACGATATCGTTTAGCGTCGTGCCGTTATCACCAAAAACAAACATTCGGTTATTTTCTTCTGTGATTTCAATATTAGAATTGCGCACCGCTTCGGTTTCGCCGTTGGCCAAGGCATTGGGCTGCGACACCTCATTATCGGCACGAATGGCCACCGTTAGGCTGCCGTGTGAAACCGCCGCCGGTGAGACCCGTACATTGGCACCGATAACCACCGTGCCGGTGCGAGAATTGATAATCACCCGTGCTACGCTTGCGCCTGGTTTAACCTGGATATTCTCCAAAAAAGAGACAAAATCCACCCGCTGCGAAGGGTCTAGAGGAGCACCAACCGCGATGGTCACCGCGTCCAAGGCATTCGCACTACCGGCACCGAGTAATTCGTTGATTGCATCGGTCATGTGTTTGGCGGTGGTAAAATCAGCTTGGTGTAAATTTAGAAATATATTTTGAGTATCTTGGAACGGCGTTGCCACTTCGCGCTCGACAATCGCGCCGCCGGGGATCCGCCCCGCACTGGGGATATTCACCGTGATACTGGAGCCATCTTTGGTTTCTGCCCCAAAACCACCAACGATCAAATTCCCTTGGGCTAATGCATAAATTTCGCCATCAACCCCTTTCATCGGTGTCATCAATAGACTTCCGCCGCGCAAGCTTTTCGAATCGCCGAGCGAGGACACCGTAATATCGATGGTCTGACCGGGCTTGGCAAAAGCCGGAAGATCGGCATGTACAATCACCGCGGCAATATTTTTCGAACCGGGGGAGACATTCGGCGGCAACTGCACGCCATAGTGGCTGAGCATTGCTCGCAAGCTTTGTTCAGTAAACTTGGTCTTATTAATGCCATCACCGGTACCGTCAAGCCCAACAACCAAGCCGTAACCAATCAATTGGTTGTTGCGAACTCCGGCGATTGAAGCGAGATCTTTGACCCGTTCAGCATAAGCCGAACTGAGACTCAAACCGAACAGAACAAGCGCGGTTATTAATTTAATCATGCTGCACTTCCTAACCATCATAAGGGCCAAATTTGGCTAAACAGTAACCGCGCTGCCCAACCGGGCTCGCTGGCGTTTTTGAGCAAGCCTTTGGATGCATATTCCACGTTGGCATTGGCGACCTTACCCGATGGCACCGTATTATCCGGGCTAATATCTTGCGGACGTACCAATCCCGAGATCCGCAGATGCTCAAGGCCTTGATTAATCGTCAAGCGTTTTTCACCGATAACGACTAAGTTCTTATTCGGTAATACTCTTGCAACCGTCACGGTCAACTCCCCAGATAGCTGAGCGCTTTGCGAAGAGTTGCCTCTGCCACCTAAGGTTCGTGCCCCGCCTGCACTCATTTTTAGAGAGTTTGAAGCATTGGCACCAAAAACCGAGGGACTCATCGCGATTTCGCTTTCTTTACTCGCGGTGGTGGCCGAACGCGTGGAGGCTTGGGTTTTTTCGTTAAGCATAATCGAAATCACATCACCGACCCGAAAAGCACGAGTATCGGTAAAAAGCCCTTGATAATTTGCCGAACGAAACAACGAACCCGAGGACTTGGGCCGATACATTTGATTCGGTTGATTATCAAACATATAACGTGGCGCCGCCGGAGGAGCGTCTTCAACCATCTGCTGCTGTGGGGTCAATGCGGGCGGCACCGTTGGCATATACGCCGGATGCGGTGCATTCACATTGGTTAAGGGGCCGCTTGCATAATTCGCGCAACCCCCTAAACCAAGAAGTAATACCAAGATTACAGCGTGTTTGAGATAGTTAATCATTGTTGCCTTAAACCGCGTTATTGAGTTGGCGTAACATTTCATCGGTAGTAGATATGGATTTTGAGTTCATTTCATAAGCGCGCTGGGTTTCAATCATCGCGATCATTTCCTCGACGATATTAACGTTGGAGGTTTCCAAAAAACCCTGTCTAAGCTGACCTAATCCGGCCAATCCAGGGGTGCCTTGAATCGGTGCGCCACTTGAGCCTGACTCTTGTAAGATGTTTTCACCCATCGGTGATAAACCCACGGGGTTAATGAAATCGACAATCGTCAACGACCCGACCTCGACTGGGGTTGGGTCGCCTTGCATACGCACGGTTACGGTGCCGTCGTTGCCAACATCGATGGCAGCGGCCCCTTCGGGGATAGTAATTTGTGGCTCAAGGGGGTAACCGCTTGAGGTAACCAAAGTCCCGTTTGCATCCATTTTAAAACTACCATCACGGGTGTATCCCGCCGCACCATCAGGCGTGCTAACTTCGAAGAAGCCACGGCCGTTAATAGCGATATCCAATGAATTATCGGTTTGTGCCAAATTGCCCTGCGTGTATTGTTTATCGGTCGACACAATGCGCACACCAGTACCAATATTCATCCCCGATGCTTGCTGCGTCGTTGCCGATGTTTGGCCTCCTGAGCTGCGCATATTTTGATAAAATAAATCTTCAAAATTTGCCCTATCACGTTTAAAACCCGTGGTTGAAACGTTGGCCAAATTATTAGAAACCACGGCCATTCGCGTTTGCTGTGCATCAAGCCCGGTTTTGGCGATCCATAATGCTGGATTCATGCTGTTCTCCTAAATTAATTGATCGAAAGTAGACCCGATGCGGCGTTATCAAGCGTTTCAGCTTGTTCTAACAATCGCACCTGAAATTGAAATGCCCGAGAGTGCTCTATCATCTCGACCATGGAATCGACGCTGTTGACATTACTGGATTCGATATTTCCCGCGCGTAGCTTGACGGCGGCATCCGCAGCGAGTTCTTCGCCGTTTTCGGTTCGAAACAGCCCGTCCTTGCCTTTGATTAACTTGCTTTGACCTTGTTGAACCAATCCCACCCGATCGATGACCGCCAATTCATTGGCAGCCGCCCCTGGAGGGCGGACACTGATGGTGCCATCATCTGCCACAGAAATTGATTCATAAGGAGGGAGGGTGATAGGTGAAGCGCCCTGCCCTAAAAGAGCGAAGCCATCGCCATTGCGTAAGGTTCCGTTTGCATCAGTGCGGAAGTCACCTCGACGGCTAAACCCCACCTCGCCTTGAAGATTTTGGACGGTAAACCAACCTTTCCCTGTGATCCCTAAGTCCAATGGATTGCCAGTGTTGACCAAGGTTCCAGCGGATTGGTCGAAGCCACCGTTTTCATCTTGAGCGTAAACCCGGGTTGCCGAACCGGGCCCGTAAACGGGATTACTGGTAAATTGATCTAAATCGGCTTTAAAGCCAGCGGTATTGGCGTTGGCCATATTGTGGGACGTCACCGCTTGCGCCAACAAAGTGTTTTTCGCTGCTGTTGCCGCAATATATGCGAACTTATCCATGCTTATGGCCCTCCATATAGCGCCACTGATTGCGGCGCTAAAAAAGGCTAGCTACCGCTTATAAGTTTATAATTGTTTGCGTCAGCGTATTTCCGGTTTCAATACTCTTGGCATTGGCTTGGAAATTTCGCTGCGCCTTAATTAATTGAATCAATTGTCCCGTCAAATCGACGTTCGATGATTCCAACGCGCCACTTGCGACCGTACCCAGACGACCGGTATTGGCCTCGGAGTGGCGAGCTTCACCGGATTCACTGGACTCATTCCAAGCGGTATTACCCATTTGTTTCAGTCCGGCTTCATTGGTAAAGTCCGCTAAAGCGACTTTGCCTAAGAATCGCGCCTTTCCGTTGGTATACTTTGCACGAATCAGGCCAGCTTCATCGACCTCCACGCCAGAAAGACGTCCGGTACTCGATCCGTTGTGGGTTAATTGACTCACATAGAACGGTGCGGAGAACTGCGTGAGCTTGGCATCGTTGGATTTCAGATCGACCGTTAAATCAATCGGTTGAGCCCCGTTTGCTGGGGTGACTTGATCCAAGACCACCTTGCCATCAGCCGGTGAGATCAACTCACCGTCAGAGCTAAACTCAAGCTCCATCCCCGCGGCTCCACCTATCGAGGCATCAGCGTCATCAAAAGAGAAATAGGTATTCCACTTATTGCTCGCGTCATCGGATTTGGCAAAAAACATCTGCAAGGTATGCGAGTTGCCCAAGGTGTCATAAACCTGGGTCGAGGTGGTGTGGTGATAGGTGTCGGGATTGCCGGCGTCAAAGGTGCCGGACAAATCAGCGAGCTTGGCGTCTGCCGAAAGGTTTGCACCCATAAGCACCGTATCCGAAGCAGAAGGCGTGCCGTAAGCGTCAAGAATTTGTAACGACACCAACGACGACGACGCGGTCGATAAAACACCGCCATCGCGCTCATCGACAGGGAATGCCTGAAGGTATTGCCCATCACTGTTGGTCACGTAACCATTCGCGTTGAGACCAAATGCACCCGCTCGGGTATAACTGGGGTCTAGAACATCTTTATCCGACGACACGGTGAAGAAACCCTGACCACGTACGGCCATATCTAGGTTGTTATCGGTGTAATCGAAAGCACCTTGTTTGAATTCTTGGCGCACATTGCTTAACAACGTGCCACTGCCGATCGCCGTGCTGCTATTGCCTAAGATACTCGAGGAGTAAATATCTGCGAATTCGGCACGCGATGACTTAAAACCGATTGAACCGACGTTGGCGATATTGTTTGAAGTCACGCCCAGATCAGCGTTAGCAGCCTTCAGGCCACTCATAGCGGTAGTAAACATAATTTCTCTCCTGGATTATCCGGCTAAGCCGATTTCTACAATTGATGCCATGGTGCGCTCACCGACCCCTGCTAGGTTCAAACTCATCTCTGAACCAGAGCGCAGATTTACGCTTTCCACTTGTGCACGTACGGTGGTTTCTAAGGAGATCGATTGATCACCTTTTACCCCTTGTGCGGTTATTAGATAATTGCCTGCCGGCATTTGATTGCCGTTGGCATCAAGGCCATCCCATTCGAACTTTTGAAAGCCCTTGGTCTGAGGGCCGAGCGACATATTGCGGATCAACTCCCCATTGACGCCCGAGATACTAAGGTTTAAGCCGTCAACCGCCTCCGCCACTTCGACGGCACCACCCATAGTGCCCTCTTCGGCCAATGCGGCTTGATTACCTGCAACATAAACATCGCGGCCCACCAGCACCGATGCTTCAAGCGCTCGATTACTTTGTAAACTTTGTGAAAGTGAGTTGAATGAAGCCTGCATTTCGGCGATACCGCTAACCATGCTAAATTGCGCCATTTGTGCAACAAAAGCCTGGTTATCCATCGGTGAAACTGGGCTTTGATTCTGCAATTGCGCGGTCATCAAGCTCATAAATTCCGACTGCCCCAAAGACTGATTATCACCGGCCTTGGCTTCTTCAACTTCTGATCTTTTGTAACTATCGTAAATATTGTTGGTCTGTAAACCGATACTGTCTGCCATTTTTTATCTCTCTTAATCACCCAAAGACAGCGTGCGAAGCATTAGCTGTCTCGAGGTCTCTGCAACTTTAACGTTGCTTTGGTAATTGCGCGAAGCCGCGATCATATTGGTCATCTCTTCGACAACGTTAACGTTGCTGCCCCATACATTTCCGTCTTCATCCGCAAGCGGATTATTCGGCTCATAACGAGCAACCGGTTCAGCGTCTGACTCCACGACAGCACTCATGGTCACTCCATTTGCTCCGGTTTGTTGATCGAGCAAAATACTTTGGAACACCGGCTGCCGAGAGCGATATGCTTCTTCTTTTGAGCTTGCGACGGTGCTGGCGTTGGCGACATTACTTGCCACCAGATTTAATCGTTGCGACTGCGCGGCCATCGCCGAGCCCGCAATACTAAAATTCGACATCAAGGACATTATTATTGCCCTCCTGTAATCGCGACCCTTAGGCCTTTGAACTTATCACCCAATAATTTTAACGATGCTTGATATTCAGCAGTGTTGCGGGCGAATTCGAGATATTCCATTTGTGTATCGACGGTGTTGCCATCGAGCGAGGGATTCAATGCGCGGCGAAATTGAACCTCACCTTGGTAAAGCTGATCGGGATTTGCTTGTAAATGTTGATCCGAAGTTGCCACCGGAGCCAAGGTTCCAGATTGATGTGCCATACGGCTGAGCACGTTTTTAAAGTCAAGATCTTTTGCCTTGTAGTTTGGCGTTTCAGCGTTGGCGATATTTGCAGCCAACAAACTGGCTCGCTGCTCACGTAACTTCAGTGCGTTATCGTGAATCCCCAACGCTGCATCAAGCGATGATCCGATCATCTGTATTTCTCCGCGATTGCATTTTCGATAGTAATAGCATAAGCCGTGCCAAAGTTTTTTTTGTTGTATTTCAATAGCTTCCGTTACTTCAAAAGCGGTACCAGGCGGCAAGTCTGCAATTTCTTGCCTTGCCGCTTGTTCATATTTCGCGTCTTTAATTTCATCGCTTTTTGGCACTCTCGACGCATTGGCAGCATCGACAACACAGCCCAAGAACGGCTGAGCACTATATAAGGAGTGCGGCGAGATCAACGCATCCATTAAAATCGCGGCGCAGGAAATAAAACAACCACTGCTGCCCATACGTCGGTGGCGACGAACAACTATCGCCCTGCGTCGGTACTGGCCTAAGAGCGTGGGCTAGAACTAAAAACCGACTGCGAATCTCATTATGACCCACACTTAACAGTCCTCAAAACACCGTCTCAAGGTATCGCAGCATCTCTGCCGCCTCTAGCGTTTTGGCTATCCTCATTGCAAAGCCAATGATCGATCGAGGCGATTCTAGCTTCTTCAACAGCTTGCTCTATCAATTTAAGACTCATAATTGGCACAAGCTGTGCAACCCGCTTAGTAAGTTCAAACCAAAAATAGAGCCATGCAACGCCGATTCCTACAAATCGTATTTTTTGTCGCATTATTGCTTTCGAAGAGTGTTGCGGCCGCTGTACAGCCTCCTCAATCAATCGAAGCTGCTGCCATGGCGTACTTAACAAGCCTATTTGACGATGAGAAATACCCACCGGAGATCAAGCTTCGTCCGGTCGATCCTCGGCTTCAATTCCCGATGTGCGAACGACCATTAGATGTGATCCCAGCGGACAATATTCGCAACGGTGGACGCAGCACAATCAATATCAAATGCACTGAGGAGACCCGTCCTTGGAGTGTTTATGTTACCGCCAACATCAGCCTCACCCGCGAGGTCGCTGTATTCGCCCGCCATGTGCCAAGAGGCGCGCGCTTAAGTCGCAGCGACTTAGAGATGGAAACAAAGTCTGTGCGCACGATATTGGGTAACTATTTTCAAGATATCGACGCTGCGGTCGGTTTAGAGGCGAAAACCAATTTAAGCAAAGGTTCGATTGCCACCCCACGATTGTTAAATATCCCGGATTTCGTCAAACGCGGTCAACGGGTAAACATCATCGCCAATACAGGTGGATTTTCTGTCAGTGCAGCAGGAACTGCACTAAACAGCGCGGCGAGAAACGAGCGGGTTCGCGTCCGCAACCTAAGCTCAGGGCGAATCGTTGAAGGCCACGCCAGTAAACCCGACACCGTAAGCATCAATTAATTTTTAATTCCGCGTTCGACTGCATATTTTAGATAAATAACCTAAAGGCCTGCAATTTCTTGCCGCTAGCGTACAAGACGAATTAAAAATCTATGTGTGGAGCAGAGAAATGTCAGCTGGAATTAATGGTCTTGGTAAGACCCCGGCAACAACAATAGCCGAGAATCAACGCAACCATAGCGCCAAAAGCGCAAATGGGGAAAGTCGTAGCACGCAATCGCTAAAGCAAGACAGCGTTGCGCTCACCGACACCTTAACCAATTTGCAACGTTTATCCAATATCATGGCAAACGAAGCACCGGTCAACCACGAAAAAGTCGCGGCATTACGCGAATCGATTTCTGAGGGCACTTACGTTGTCGACGCTGAAGCGACCGCACGTAATTTCGCTCGATTAGAACGAGAGCTAGGCGGGCTTTAAGTACACGCTAGGACTTAACTCATGAATGACGCAATTAGTATTATGCTGCAGTGCCAGGCGCATCTCAATGCGATGGATCTTTCGATTGACACGTTGGATACAGCGCTACGCAAGCAAGACTTAGACGCGGTGATGGCCAAATCTTCGGCCTTACACAGTCTGACCGATCAATTTGCGGTGAGCCGTGAACAACTATTGATTGCTGTTGGCGGCCATGAGGCACCATTTGCCGAATCATTGATCAGCGCAGTCGGCAAAGATGAAGCAGAAAACTTCCTCAAACTAAGCGAAACGGTCAGTCAAAAACAGCAAACCGTCGCCAGCGCATTACAAAAAATAACCACCATGAACTTTAAACTTCTCTCGGCAATTCGTGGCAATGGTCAAGGGACATCCGTCTCAAGCTATGGTGCCAATGGCATCGATCAGAATCAGGCCCAAGAGCTCGGCTTTAGCACCAGCGCCTAAAACACAGTGTTTTGCGTCTTGAAAAGAAGGCAAATGCCGTCTGTTTAACTGGATGAATTAATTGCTAAGCGTGAAGCAATACAGGCTTGAGTTACGGATTCTCAAGTGCTCAACCCACCTTCAAACCCGGTTTCGCAAGCTTTCCATACAGCTAGGAGCTTGGGCTAGAACTAGTTTTTTGGTTTTTCCTAATTCGAAAACCCCCGCATTTTTCGATCAATTCGCCAG
>JARUHE010250273.1:0-13052 GCA_031471125.1 Archaeomysis grebnitzkii | reverse complement strand
CATTTTTTTAAATTATTGTTTTTGAATCATAATATTCATCTATATTGAAACATTTTGTAAAGATATTTTGGTAAAAAAATTCCTATTAAAAAACCAACATGTGTGTCCACGTTCGTAACTTTGACCGTAATAAAAATTGGCATTGGCCTCTAATTATATAATCACTCCTAATGATAATGAACAAAAATTTTGAAAAATAAATTTGATTCTAATAGTTTGGGTATAAAATAAGCCCCTCCCCTTTTTAACAATTAAAAAAAATAGAATAGTCTTCCCTAAAATATTTGGTAATTTAGAGAAAATGTAATTTAGGGCAGACTTAGTTTGATGACGTTCTAAGCGTCATTCGATCTTCATTTGTTTTTTCTTCTTTTTTTTGGCGGTGACCCATCCCATTGGATTGTCACATCTTGGTTGATCTGTGTACCAAATGTTCCATTTTCAACATGGCGTGAAATACAAATGTAGGTTAGAGTAATATGGGTTTTTGCCACCGAAAACCATTTGAGGGCCAAAGTCAGGTTAGGTTTTGTTTTGTGGGTCATGATAATGTTAAAATTTGCCGAAGTACTGTTTTATGGAGAAGCAAAAAGATAGCCCAAGTCGTGTTTGAAATGTGATGTTTAGGCGGGCTAAACTGTAGTATCCCTTCATTAAGCTACAAACTATTGAAATAGATGTAATATTAAAGTAATTACAAAAACATATATTGGACAAATCATACGTCTGGTTGTGCATATGTTGAAACAAGACTTAGGCTAAATTTACTTTTTAAAATAGTGTTTTTGGCCACCGAAAACCATTTAGAAGCAAAGTCAGGCTAGGTTTTGTTTGGTGGGTCACGATAATGCTAAATTTACTTGAATACTGGTTTATGTGACCTAAGTCTTATTTGAAATGACGTCACCCGGGCGTGAAGTCATAAACAAACCAACCCGTTGTCGTACAATGGGGTCTGTCTTGGTAATATTTACCCAAATGTGTAAGGTTCTAAAAAATGTCGGTTAATCTTACCAACATACACTTTAAAATAGAAAAATATGTTTTGTCTTTCTGCCAAAAATTGAATTACTGATAAAATTTATACCACACCAACCAGCTCGATATGCATCTGTGACTAGACAAATACGTATCCACATCCGACCGTAACCATTGATCAGTACCATTAATTTCGTAATTATTAATATTTAAAACCCTTTTTTAAATCTTGAGTTTTTTCTATAGAATGTTTTTCCAACCCTGATATTGAGTTTTCTTAAAAATCTCACTGGAAGCCCTGTTTCTCATATAAACTTAAACGAACTTCTGTTGCTAGTAAACAAAGAAATACCCCATAGGTTTGAAAGTTCAAGGATGGACTTCTTTTTTATGAGTTCAAGGATTTTAAAAACAGAAGGTTGGGTTGGATTTGGTTGGTTATACTTAATACCAATCATCAAAACTAAAAAAATACTAAACTAAAGTGTGTAAAAAAGTTATTATTGTTAGAAAAAATGTAACGTAATTTCTGATGGCCCAAATGAAAATTATTATTCCAGAACTAGTAGTAATCCACGAACCAGACGGTTCAAATGTCTCTCGATGATTCATTCAGTAATTTTTTAAAAAAACTCTCTAAAAATATCAAATTAAAAATGGTGTTACAAAGTGAGAAAACATCATTATCAAAACTTCACCTTAGATACTTTTCATGTGTACTTCATTTCCAATACATTGATGCATAAATAAAAAAAAATATGAAAAAAAAGATTGTTGAAAATTTTTTCATAGGCAAAAATGGTGTTACAAGGTAAGAAAACATCATTTTTAGAAAAAAATCACTTAGATACTTTTCATGTGTACTTCATTTCCAATCCATTGATGCATAAATAAAAACAATAAAAAAAAATTTGTTAAAAATATTTTTTTAAAGTTATTTTGATGAAAAAATGAAGATAAAAATTGAAAAAATCAAATAAAAATACCTAGTAATATATTAAAACCAATAACTAAGCCTATATGAAAAGAAATAGTATAGATGATATACAAGCATTCAAGTCATTGTCTAACGCCGACGACATCTGAATTGCTACGCCTATGTAGAGGTTCGCTACGCACGCTCGACAAAAATAGATATAATAGGGCATCCATCAACCAGGGGTAATAAATGATTTCAGTAAAAGACAAAAACCTAGATTACAGATTAATTTAACTTATAAAAAAAATGTAAAATAAAAAAAATTCTTCACGTGTTATAAAAATAGCGAAATGTTTAAGTTCATTGAAACCATTTTCAGGGAAAAAATCTATAGAAACTCCTTTATTTCTAAGCAAAGTTATTATTCAAGAAAAATTTTTAAATTTATAAAAAAAAATTCAATATTTACCTTCACCTCTTATAAAGAAATATTTTAAAAGTTGATTTGAGCTATAAAACATTTAGAAGAAATATATAATTTTTTATTTAAGCAAAGTTATTATTCAGCTCATTATCTATAATCTTTGCTCAATAAAAAATAAAACGAATTAAAAATGAAAATCTAACGTTTACCTAAATTGTGAACACGAGACGCCGAAGGATATCTAAAATAATTGATTTTTCAAATATTCTATTACATTATATTTATACATGCATATTTATTGTTAAATTCTGAAAATAAAAACTTGAACCTTTTATTGAATTTGAAATATTTTTAAAGTTATTTCCTCATTTTAAACTTTAATAACCAAAAAACAAACGCCGAAAATATCTAAAAAGAATTCTATTGGATTATATTGTAAGCACATTGATTGTTCAGTTCTAAAAATTTGATGCAAAAAATATTTAAAAACAAACAAGTTATCAAGAAAAAAAAAACGTGAACCTTTTGTTGAATGCGTGAACGACGCAGACGACGACGACGGAAAAAGTAACACCTATGTCCTATGTCTTAACTTTGTTTCACTAGCTTGACAAAAATTATTGAAAAATTAGTGAACGAAGTCAAGCTACGACGGACTTGATTTAAAACTAAATAAACATCTGATGAAACTTTGTCCGTTTTGCTTAGAATAAGAATGTAAATTTAAAAAAAAACTACTTTAATGAGCATTCCACATTAAGCATTCTAACCAAGACAACGTTGCTGCTTTGAATTACATATAAATTAAAGAATATTAAAAATAATGTACACGTCGATACCAGGCATGAGATTGTATTTTTTCTGTGCTTTGACGTGTACATAATTCTAAAATGTCTTTACTATCGTACGTTATTTATTGTTTGTAAGAGAAAATTAATTTTAACTTTCATCAATATTTTTTTAGGTGCCGACATAAACCAGGTAAACTCCAACAATCAGTAGTGGTTCATAGAAGCTGTACTTTTAGTCTGGTCGAAAATATCAAATATAACACACCTGTCAGAAAGCTCTCCCAGAATTATTGCTCCAGTAAGCAAACCAGCCACGTAACTTGCCTGTATTGTTGACATCAGCCACTTTTTCTCGCAAACCAAGTTCCACTAAACATTGAAGAAAAAACAAGATGTAAAAAAAAGTTGAAAGAAAGTAACAATAACGTCAACATATTTTAACATTTACCGAGAATATAATATTTACCTCCATAACAACAGTCGATGCAAAGATTGAATTGTCAAAAACCCATTTTGAGCAGGGTTTCAGTTTAGGCTCGTTTTCAAACTGTTTTTTTTCCTCCGGCCAAGTGTTTTTTGCTGCAATTACCGGAAATATTTCACCAAAATTGAAGCGGCGGAAGAAATCAAATAATTTGTCTATATAGTTTAGGTCTTGGTCACTATCTCTGAAATTTTCACTGCCAAAAGTAAAGTTGGAGCTGTGGGATGATTTTGAATAATCTCTATCGTAATAGAAACATTTTGATCTTTGTTGAATCCCATCGTTATCGACAAACCTGAAATTAATTGTATATCAACTTATTGAAAATTATATGGTTTACTTAAAGATAGGAGGTTTAATGACTTTAATGTCTGAATATAAAATACTAACAAATATTGTTTAAGAAAATGTTATCTCGTCATTGGAGCCAATACTTATTTCTTGTGCCCCTTAAATACAATAAAACAAAAACAGCATCAAACCATTTTAAAGTTCTATAGAGATACACAAATTCTCAAGTTTAAGCAAGTATTAAACTCAGCTTTTCCAAATGCACGTGACGAGCTCTTAAAGAAATTGTTCCAACAATTATTTAAATTTGGCTAGCTCAACCTAAAAATGCACGGTTGTTTTTAAAAAGAAATACAAATTGGTCTAAATGATTAAATAACTAGTAATCCACGAACCGAACGGTTCAAATGTCTCGCGATGATTCATTCAGTAACTTTTTAAAAGATCCACAAATGTCAATAAAAACTGGTGTTACAATTTATAACTTACAAAGTGAGAATACATCATTTAATCAAACAATCACCATGGAAACTATTTATGTATACTTCATTTCAATCCATTGATGCATAAATCAACCCAAAATAAGAAAAAACTATTAAAAAATATCTAAGTTGATCCGATGAAAAAGTGTAGATAAAAAGTGATAAAATCAAATAAAACTCCCTAGTAATATATTATAAAACCAATAATAAAGCCTATATGAAAAGCAGTAATGTTATAGATGATATACAAGCTTTCAAGTCATTGTCTAACGCCGACGACGACATCGGAATTGCTACGCCTATGTAGAGCTTTGCTATGCACGCTCGACAAAAATAAGTTTCATTATTCGTATCCACAAACAAGAAAAATATTTAAAGTATTAAATTTTACATTTTTTATTTATCAAATAATTTAATTGGTTAAACAATTATTTTTATGAATGCAATAAAGTTGTGCACACTCCACCAATAACAGCAATCAATGGTAGTTTATGCAAATTCCTTGTAAATGTAGAGCGTTGCTGGGCAGGAAGGACATCGTAGCATAAGAGCTTGACCCAATTTAAACAAGAACAGCCATATCATACAAAATGGGAACAGGCTGAAGAAGTGGTGGCTTAGGCGGAAAAGATTCATTGACCGAGAGTGGTTTCTCAACTTTTAAACACGAATATTTACTATACTGCCCAGAGCCGTTTTCTACTTTTTTTGATGTTGCCCATATACTTATATACTTTAGGAATGAGGACAGTTTTAGGTTTTGGTAAAAGCACTTGGGCTATTATTTTTCACAAAAAAATCACAGGTCTTTGTGCAATCACTTTTGTAATATTGGAACTGATTTATGAATGAAAAAATAGTAATTACATACCAGGGTATCGTATAGTTCAATGTTTTTTCAGTTTGAGTCAGATTTTCCAATCCAGGTATGCTGCACCAATGGTTAGGATCAGCAGCTAGAAACACTGAGAAAAACTTTGAAATTATTTTTATAAATTATTAAACAAAGTTTAATTTAATAATTAACATTTGGGATTCTCAAAATCTTACTTAGGTCCAATTAAGTTGTGACTGGATGGCAAGCTTCTATAATTTATTCTTAAATATTCCAAATGATGTTATTTGTTTTCATTCATATACATTATTTAATTTGTTTGTGCGTGTTATTATATTGCTTATTAAAGTAAAGTAAGTTATAAAGTATATGCAGATCACGTTTAGTTATTTTGTAAAATCAAAATTTATTGAAATATATATTTTTGATAAAAATTAACCTCATTGAAGAATTTTCGAAGTAAAATAATCCAACCTTATTATTCATACTGAAGATACAACTTTTTAAAATATATTTAAATATATATATAAGAAGGGTATCATTTCAGCGTTACATCGGTGTAAGACTTCAAAGTCATTTTATCTTTGCATATGTATTGTGACATTCTAAGACTTATTCTTCAAGATTTGAAGAACAAATTAAATTTTAAGTGCAGGTCAGGTTAACTTGTTTAGCTGATCTGCAAGTTTTAAACTATTGTTAGCTTCACTTTTTAACAGAAAAATAATTTTAGAAAATTGAAAGTCTTTAATATCTCACCTGCTCCTAAATTATGAAAAGCCGAAAAGATTCCACAAAAGGATGTGACCAAGAGGAGTCTCCACTGCCACCTTCCAAACCCTCCCACGTGCCACAGGATCTCCGTGAAGTACTCTCGTGGAGGATGAGTCTCCAGGCTGTAGGAGAGAGAGGAGGAGAAGGACTTCTTGGAAGGAGGGCCATCAGTAACGCTTTCATTGCTAGGTGCGGTTTCAGAGCTAGGTATGGAGCAGTTTGTGGTTTCATTTTCCAAGTCGACTGCAGCATTTTCCAACGGCATGTCGGCTTTGAAATTATTTCAAATTAATAGTTAAGGTTGAAGGACTGAAGGTAATTCTACATATATTTTAAATAATACAAATATTTTGTTGATGCTGTGAGAATGAAAAATGCGATTAGTAGTTCTTACTCAATATATAAAGAGCATGGAAATTGCAAGAGCTTTGGATAATGTTAATATGTGTTAAATAACAGAAAGCCTTGACCAATTCGAACGTTATGCATCTCTTTATTTTTAAAAATTAAACAGAAAATTTCGATCAAAGAAATAACAGTTTCGGGATAAAAACAATTTTAAGACTTAGATTTAGAAGCAAAATTCCTAGCAGCATGCAAGAGGTTCAAAATGAGTTTCACGTTGGACAAGTCCGAGCAAACACCATGAATGATCCACAAAAATATGATCAGGTCTGCCCTTAAGGGAATAGAGATCCATTTGGAGAAGTTGATCTGCGTGTGGTACTTGAGCCAGTCCCTTTTGTCCACATGCGTTGAACCGATTCCCGCGCACACACACATCCGAGATATAGACCGTATTCCAAACTTGAGAACAATACTCTAGTATTGTTTTTTTTAAGAGTTACAAGGACAATTATCACGAGGGAATGACAAAAGAATCTTTTTAAAATATGGACCTCAACTCTAACTTTCGAAACCCTGCGATTGTACAGGTGTGGAACCTGATTGCTTTGCTATCCCCCACCCAAAGATCCCTATTCAAAGACATGAGCGAAATAGTTTCCCTTTCAAAGAAAACTTATTTTCCGTAGGTCAAGGTGCGTTACATATTTCAACAGTTTGACAATTGCCTATTTAGAATAGGAACAGGTTATTAATTTTTAAATAGAGGAAAATAAATTAATTTTAACATTCAGTCATCTTTGCAAACATTGTAGAACTATACAACTTTCAAGTTTTTTAGGCATGTTTATTTACCGATTTAACCTACATTAACCCACGTGACAGATGGATTAGGCTACTTTTCGCAGTTTCTGTAGTGATGTTTATCGTGGGTTTGAAGGTGGCATTGAGTAAAGGGCCCTATTAACGGCCTCTCACCACCTATCAACTTTCCTTTACAATAGTATAAAAGTCAGATAAGAGTAACATAGGGTAAAGTGTCCTATTATCGCACCATTAGAGGCTTACCTTCAAATAACCAATCCCTGTTCATTATAAAAATAATCCACGAACAAAAATGTTGTAAGGTTTCGCAATGATTAATTCAGTTACTTTCAAATAATTATATCTCCACAAATGTCAACCAAAAATTGTGTTATAAAGTGAGAAAACAATTTAATAAAAAAAATCACCTCAAAGACAAAGTATATTTCATTTCCAATCCATTGATGCATAAATAAAAAAAATATGAAAAAAAACTATGTCTAAATAACAAAGGTCAATCAAAAATGGGGTTACAAAGTGAGAAAGTATCATTTAATCAAGAAATAACTTCAGAGCTTTATGTATACTTAATCTCAAATACATTGATGCATAAAACTAATCAAAATAAGGAATAAAAGGGTAAAAAAATTAAGTTAATTTGATGAAAAAATGTAGATAAAAAGTGATAAAATCAAATAAAAAATACCTAGTAATATATTAACCCAATATTCAAGCCTATATGAAAATAAATAATAGTTTAGATGATATACAAGCATTAAAGTTATTGTCTAACGCTGACGACGACAACCGACTTGCTACGCCTATGTGGAGCTTTGCTAAGCACGCTAGACAAAATTTGTTTATAATAAATGCCATACAAACGTCACCATCATCTATACTAATGCAAAGGAGAGTTGATAGATGGTAAGGAGCCGATCATAAGTCACTTTACCCTTTATCTCAGCCTCAAAAATTGTCCATATCAAATTGATAGTCACGTTTATATGGTAGTTATTACAACCATTTGAAAGAACGTGTGATTGCCCAACCTTTAGGAAATAACTTGGCATAATTTCAGAGGAGCCCTCCCAAAGTTCACTTTTTGATAACAAATTACCGGTAGGATTTGTTCTTTCTAATGAAAAATTATATAATCTACAAGGTTGCACGCTTAAAACAAAGTATAAAAAAAATAAAAATACAACATTTTTATCATTAATTTAAAAGGACATTTTTAAACCTAATTCATGTAATTTTACTTGATTAACTTTACATTTCTAACAAATGAGAAAACAACTCCAAGATTTTGACATACGAGAGTATGCATGCCTTTATTTCATTTGTACTAGTATTTGAACATCGGAGAAAGTATGGTTAGGTTTTGATTTTGGAGACTCAGTCAGTCATTAATATTTTTTATTTATTTCATTGGTATGCAGTTTGTTGGTTGTTTCGGAACAATTTATAAAATATTAAGGCTAGTATAAAACTATTTCCACACGCAAAATACATTTTTTCTAAGTATTTTGATGTGCCTTAAACGAATATGAAGGTTACAGTTGGTGGGGTAATTCTTTACAACGGCCGCGCAGTTTTACATAAATGTAACACAACTGTATTTTAGAATTCACAACTCGGCGGCGTGTAATGGAACAGCTGGTGAAAAACGGCAGTATTTAAGGAAAGTTTAGCATTATCATGACCCATCAAACAAAACCTAACCTGACCTGACTTTGCTCCTCAAATGGTTTGTTGGCCAAAAACACCTAATAGAACCAATACACCAATTAAAATTAGTATAGCTGGAGCTTTTTTATAGGTCATTGTATTTATATATTTACACTGCACATATGACAAGGTTGGGTTTGGTAAGGTTAGGCGAGTTTTTGTAGTTTTTATGGAACTTTCAAAAGAAAGTTCATTGGCCCGGGTGACGTCATTTAAAATAAGACTTAGGTTACATAAATTAGTATTCAAGTAAATTTTAGCATTATCGTGACCCACCAAATAAAACTTAACCTGACTTTGCTCCTTGAATGGTTCTCGGTGGCCAAAAACACTAATTAAGAAGTAAATTTAGCCTAAGTCTTGTTTCAGCATATGCATAACCAGACGTATGATTTACCCTATAAATTTTCTTGTAATTACTTTAATATTGCATCCATTTCAATTGTTTGTAGCTTAAATGAACATATTTAATCATTAAAGTTTTTATGAACGCTATTTTTGCTAAATACTATAGGAAAAGAGGGTCCGTGTTAGTAATATTAACCATAATTCTTTATACGGTCTTTTTGTAATGAACAGCGAGTAGAGCAATGCTTTAGAGCTATGATTGCCACATGTTCCATAGGAATTACTATTGGGATGGACAATGTGGAAGCCTTATAGTATTGGCCTGACAGGGAGCGTTTCGTTGAAGGAAACCTGTTAAACTTGTGACAACACTGCTATAATTTAGTTACATCCATAGATTGGAAATGCCCGATTTTGGTTCTATTTAAGTTTCTGGTTTCCTGATCAGTCGAGTATGAGCAAATAACCGAAGTTACGGACCGATTAATAACAAACCCTTCCTGGTTGGATCAAGTTGTTTATAATGCGAGAAGTTGGTCAATGCACGGCGCTGTACAGAGTTGAAACACAATACCAGAGTTTATTTTATTGTTGGATTATGAAAAAATTATGTATTGTAAGCATTGACAAAACTGCATTTACACATTTAATATTTAAAGAAGTTACATCAATGTTGTTTTCAAAATAAAAATTATCACTATAACCCGAAGTTAAAAATGAAATCAAGTTGAATAAAATGTTCAGCACATAGGCCTAATAAAAAATATATAACCTCAATCAATTATATAAAACAATTAATATAACTCGGTAGTTTTAAAACATTTCCTTTTAAGAAGCAAGTATAACAACTTATTTACTGTAAGACTAGATCTTGGTACAAAATTTACCAAATTAAATTACTAGTGAGAAAACTTCAATAAAAGTACTAGATTTATAATGGGGTTTCATTCCTGTCCTTCACCAACAGATCAAATTTATTCATCATTCACGTTCAACTTTGCATGGAATTCTATGGTCTGAATTATCTCCTTCCTTTCTTCTCAACTTTCTTTATCAACTTCACAAAATCCATCAGTGCTGGATGATTTATCCTACATTTTGCTGATACTGTGAAGTCTCCTGAAATGTAGAATAACAAAACATAGAAAGTTCCCAAAACGTAGAATCATGAAACGGATAAATCCTAAAACCTCCACATCATTTTTATGTATACAAATAAAACGTGACAAAAAGGCAGGGGTAACGGTGTTAAATCGGTATACCTGAAACGAAGATTCTTACATTAACGTAGAAACATTTCGGTCTATATTTCAGGAGTTTTACTGTACAGTCTACCAAAACCTCATTAATCGCATATATACTTTTTTCATCATTATGAGGTTATTGTATTCTACTGTGTACATTATGGAAGCTGTTAACATATATATGCTATCATCTCAGGAGGATTTTATGCAATCTATAGAATAGGGAAAGGAAAATATTCATCGTTATTTAATTGTTGATAGTTTAAAGTTGAGTGTGAAACATACTTCTCAGAAAATGATAAAAAGTATATCCGAGGCAGATATTATTTTACGACTTTATATCTTCTCTATTTAGGATTCGCATTGAAGATCATCCTAACGTAAATGAAATAATGACATTACTCTTCTAGCTTGAATTGTTTTTAATAACAAACAACATTTTAGCTCCATTAAGTACTTTAAGACAACATGAATTTGCATTCATTCCCAAGATTTAAATACCAACTTTTCACAACATTCCCTTGAATTGTTTTAAATTATTTGTAATGAAACAGAACCAAAGTCTAAGTAGCATCGTTGTTCTCAATAACAAATACTTGCAACGTATGATCCTACATTTTCTCATCCTCGCGGTTCGGTTTATGTTTAATGTCGAGTTTGCTTTTACTTCTGTTCTTCATCGCTCAGTATATGAAAACAAAGAATTTAAAAGATTTTTCTTATTTGTAGGAAAGGAACAAAAAATGATCTTGTGTATCGAATATCTTTAAATGTTGTTTTAATCTTATTGTAAATCTTTTTAGATTTACTTAAATCTTTATTTGCGTTTAGTTATTTAGAATGTCTTTCAACTTTTACATTGTTATTATTGTTAGTGTTATTAAACTTTTATTATTGTTTTGCTATTAGTTCATTATTAATTTTTTATTATTAATGTTACTAATCGTTCATTATTATTTATTATTAGTATTGTTATTACTATTGTTATTTGTTTAGCATTATTTTATTTTGAATATTATTGTTTTTATTATTGTTGTTCTTAATTGTTTATTGTTAAATTATTGTTAATTTATTGATACCAGTGTTATTGATTTCTTCATTACTGTTATTATTGTCCATACTATTATTTATGTTATTTATTTATGTTATTACGAAAAATAATAATAATGCTTATTTCGTGAAAAAAATACAAAATTACATATTTAATATATACGTACAATATACAGTAAACATATATTAATTTTGTCATTAATTCAGCTTTACTAAAAGGTATTAGATACATAAACATTAACAATTAAATAAATTAAACAATAAAAAACTTGTTTAATATCTCACAAATCCCAACACAAATACTGAACCTAACTGAAACCTTCCTACAAAACCTAACACAAGCAATTAACCTAACTGAAACCTCTCTACAAAACCTAACACAAACAATTAACCTAACTGAAACCTCCATACAAACCCTAACTTAAACAATTACTCGAACTGAAACCTTCCTACAATACCTAGCCCAAACAATTAACCTAACTGAAACCTCCATAAAAAACCTAATTCAAACAATTAACCTAACTGAAACCTCCCTACAAAACCTAACTTAAACAACTAACCTAATCGAAACCTCCCTAGAAAACCTCACACAAACAATTATCCTACTACAAAACCTAACACACAACATAAACAATTAACTTAACTGAAACAATCCAACACAAACAATAAACCTAATTGAAACCTCCTTACAAAACACCTGACTGAAGAAAACAACAAAACCAAACTGAAACAAAACCTAACCTAACAGGAACGAAATGTTTGATTTACGCACCACACAAACGTCAAACTACAATTTTTTTGTGACAGAAAGTTTATTTTCATACTAACGTTGCGGTGACTTTTTATATTCCTATCAAACATTTACATATTTTGTTTATCAATCTGGTAAACTTGACAAACAAATATTTATACAGTATATACATAACTCTAATATTTTGTATATACAATTGCACAGACTATACATATGCTTTATAGTTTTTATTACATACATATAGTAAGGAAAATATAACATGGTCGTTATTTTACCAATAAATGCGAACATAACACATCAACATTATAAGCTTAAAATATAATTTTCATAAAAGATAAGTTTCTCTAATTAATTAAAACGAACTTTTATTCTCAGGAACCTTAATACAGATGATCAAGTTTGAAGGCAAGAGCAATCTTAATTATAAAAATATTGCAGCTCACTTTTTTACCCAATGAATTCTCTTGGCACTGCAATGGTTGCGTCTCCACATGTGCCAGTATATAGTTGGCCTGTGTTTGTCAAGGGTGTCTTTATTTCTCTGCCCAATAAATCGTTTATTTGTAAATAAATGTTCAAAAAATATTCTCCTTTCTGTACACACATTTTGCTGGATTACTAGATCTTAATGTTTTATTTGTGATGATATGGTACTTTAGATAGAAATTATATATATTGTATATAGAAGTTTGCGGGCAAATATGTGAATAAATATATTCAACTGTAGCCCTAAATTAGATATTCACGGTAAATGTGAATAATCCTTGTATATTATACATATACATTTGTATGTATTTATATATA
>JARUHE010250162.1:0-13052 GCA_031471125.1 Archaeomysis grebnitzkii | reverse complement strand
GAGAACATATTTGGGTAAAACCAATTTACATTCTTAACCGCAATACATATGCACAACTTTCGTGCTAAAAATATTTACATATGTGTATATATGTATATTGTTGAGGGGAATGTGGAAAAAGGGCGAATTCTTCCCACCTCAATTCTAAATTATTATTGCCAAGGATATCAGACGAAGGTTTGGGTTTTCTTGCTTATTCAACAGTGATTTCCAGGGCACTTTACATTAATTCTAAAGTCCTAAATAAATAATTTCGCTCAATAGCATATAAAAATAATATAATTAAATATGATAATAGAAAATACAACTTGAATATAAATATATATAAATATATGTCTATATATATATATAACAGCTGTGTGTTATATATATTTTCCTTTCCCTCAATTACAATGAAATGGGTTGACAAGGGTGAGTGGCGGAGCCAGGGATTGCTCTGGGCTACCACGAGGGATCGGTTGAACCAACGTGTAAACTATTAAAAATTGAAGTGGAAAATATTTTTAAAAGTGCCTGAAAGATTTGTCATAAGTGTTTTTTTTCTAAATAGCTGGGTACTGTTAGTTAGTATCACTAATGCTAACATAACATTAATGTGCAAAAACTAATATATAAATATTAATATACACAAACTAATATAATAATGTTGTTTTCCTAAAAAAAGTTAGTGGAAGTTATCTTCAATCATAAACGGGTATTATTGAAGATCAGATGAAAACATTTGCTGAAGTTGTTCATATGAAAAGAGAATCTTATAATTTATGTTAATAGCTCCTCCAACGAGTTCTTTGTAATTAATCTTCTAAATTGTTTGTTCTCAACTTTTCAGACTTTATAATCTTCAAGATTTTTTATGCAAACAATTACCTAACTGACATTGTCTTTTGACGAGTTAAAGGTACTAATATACTGGGGATTATGACTTGCATATTGTGTTAATTAGGCGAAAATTTGTTTTGTAATACGTCCGTATTATTTTTGTAAGCTGTACGTAGCAAAGATCTACATAGCATGTTATCTTTGCCGTTGTTAGACAATGGTTTGAATGTTTGTGTTATTTATACTTTTTTTAATTTATTTTTATATAGGGCTGATTAATATTTTTAATAGTATTTTTTTTAACTTAAAAAACTTGGAAAATCTTTTGTTTTGGGTTTGATTCATGCATTAATAGACTGGAAACGAATTTACATAAAGGCTCTAGTGGAATTTTTGATTAAATAATATTTCCCCGTATTGTAATATCATTTTGGAGTCTCATCTCTAGTCATAGCTTGCTTATCCATTAATACCATTAGAACAAACTTGAAAGTTTATATGCTGATAGGCGAAAACTTCTCCATTCATCGTCAATGATATTTGTTCTTGTGTTCTTTTAGAAAATGTAGCATTATAACAAACTTATTGCTCGCGTATCAAATGTATGGAACAAAATTGTTTGTTGAACCGTTTTTTTATAAATTAACCCATCTGAAATTTGAATTAATTTATAACTATACTTTCCGGTATTACTCCGCTGAGAGATTCTTGTGCTAAAGTTTTGTAATTAATAAATACCGAATGGCAGACTCAAGCTTTATAAATAGTTGAAACTTAATTAGAAAGGAACTTAAAATAGTCATTACGAGTCTGGGATTATTTGCACATTGACACTGAAAATCTTACCCGATGCGTGGTCTCGAACCTCAACTTAAGGTGTTATTATTTTCTGATTCATTTTAATATTCATCTCCCAATAATTTTTTGGTTTCACTTTGTCTTAAAAATTAGCTTCATGAATGTGATCTGAAATGTGTGAGCAAGAGACAATGGTGGAATACGTTTGAATTTAAAGTTAATATAATCATTTACATTTTTCAATAATATGTTGCATACCTCTAATCAGCTCTGGAACAATGCATGTGAAATGGGTTGCAAGGGAAATAATGGACTAAATTTGGACATAATACTGGAGCATGTCCTTAAACGCGACTACAGGCACAAGTATGTCATTTTCATCGACTCTCAAAGTATGATCCTTGCAATAATTTCCTATACAACCAGGCATCTGCTAGAGATAGCAATTAAAAATAGCTCTACCGCCCGTACACGAGGTATCGCCAGGTTCATTCATGTTGGCGGCCAAGACAAGTTGAGAGTCTTGGAAACGAATAAGTTGATATGAGGCCTTTAAATGAGGAAATCCCAACCTTAGATTTGGTTCGTTGTTTGTTACACTTATTGGACTGTTCTATCACAACAGACGATAGAGTAGAACAGTCCACCATTTAAATCGTAAGATTCTGCTAAATTAGCCTCTGACGTATAGCCATCTACACACCTTCCAACGTACCTGTTTGTGAGTGACTCACTAAATCCTCTACCCACACATTTAATAAAAGGTACAAATGACCCAAATGCATCCAGCAAATACAGTGGAATGTCCGTATGTCTCATCTTTAATGAATCTAGACCATTCTTCTTGTATCGTACTTGATCAAGTAGGGACAAATTGCCTGCCTTCTCCATAGCAACACATCCAAGTGCTACTGCACTTAATATAGGAGCCAACTAGTCCTTATACATGGCAAGTTCCAAGTCATTATCGGTTAAACTTTTCTTGCCATGACCTCCAGCTTGGTATGAATTCCGCCCCTTCTATGGGCTTCCCAGCATGGGTTCAGATTCTTGGCGTCGAAGACGAAGGCGGTTCGTTTCACCAGGTGATGCAAGGTGGAGGTCGTTACGACTGTGTTGTGGTGCTGCCATCGTCGGATATCACACTTCCTTAAGATATTTATGTATAATTCTGAACTAGGAAATCTTGTTCAAAGATCTTATTGAAGATATTGTCCTCCGAATTAGGAAGGATTTCATTCTCCTTAAATGCCTTTTTTCTTTTCCTGGAGGTCAGACAATACCACCCTACTGCGCCTACTCAGTTGTCTGTGCCGGTCGAAATAGACCATGGCTGCCAGATATATAGTTCGGCTGCAGAGACTCGTCTGAATAAATTTTCTATGGCCTACAACATAGGTGTACGCATTTTCCTGGGGTCACTCCATACGTCACCAATGGAACCCCTCTATCTCATGGCTGAAAAGAGACCTCTTGATATCAGGAGGAGAGAGCTCTATCTGGACTCTACCATCAAATTACTTGGTTGTAAATAGAATCCAAACTTTCGCTTTGTTACCATCCCTCATGAGATGTTATTTGCCCAACCAAAATGTTCTGATCCGGTGGAGGCACGTGTGGCTCCTTCCCTTCGGGAGCTAGATGCCTGGATTCCGAAGTGTCGACTATCGGCCCACCGTCCTCTCCTCCTTGGAGTGTGCCCAGGGTCTTGTCCTGTCCTGCTAGATTGACTAAATCTTCTACTGCGAGTACTGTTCTTTCCGTCGACTTTCTCCACCATGTCCATCTAAAACATCGAAACTTGGAGGACCACATTTATACTGATGGTTCCAAATCACCTGGCGATGTGATTGGTGCTTTTCTGGTGAGTGGCACTGTTCGCGAGAAGAGACTGCCCTTGCAATTTTCAATCCTCTCGGCAGAGCTGTATGCTACACTTCTAGCCCTGAGGTATGCGTACGAGAGGTGTTCACGTCGTAGATATGTCGTATTCGTCGATTCGCAGAGTGTGATATCTGCAATAAATCCCTTTGCAAGCAGACACCCGATTGTTCTTGAGATTAGGGAATGGCTGTTGAAGTTTTCCATCCATTACCGACAAGTTAGATTTTACTGGTTTCCGGCCATGTTGACATTCCTGGTAACGAAAGAGTTGATGCTGCTGCGAGAAGAGGCTGTGGTGCATGGACAACCTGCACGCATAGCCATTCCTTACGAGGATTTTAAGAGTTGCATCCGACAAAGCGTGTTGGGTCAATGGCAGGATCATTGGTCTTGACAAGACTGCAAATAGGGCACTCATGACTCTTCTGTGCTCGGGAGACTGTTCAGCATGTTTTAACTTCCTGTGCAGCCTATTCTGGTGAGAGAGTGCGCCTTGGCTTGGCCGGGCCTCCTCTGTCGAGGATTTTAAGTGAAAATGTCCTGATTCAAAGTTTAGTTGAATTTTTAAAGTCTATTGGACTGTTTTACTTCTTAACCTCTTTTTATGCTACTTAGTTAATGTATTGTAGTTTGATAGTACTAAATACCCTCCGGGTGCAGCGCTGGGAATTGGCCCGTTTGTTTATATAACCAATTAATCCTGTGCTCTGGAGCTGCTCATGTTCCACCAGTCTGCCCATCATACAATTGTTTGCTGTCTGTTCAGCATGTTTTAACTGCCTGTGCAGCCTACTCAGTTTACAAATGATTGCCATTTCGAAAGAAGCTGCATATATAATAAACCTAATTTGTTGCTACAAATATTTTGATGTACCTTAAAAAGTGAAAAATGTTTTTCAAATAATATCAAAATTCTTACTTCAAGCAAAATAGGAGGTTTTGGGTTCTGTTTGAGTTTTGAGCAATATTAAACAAAATAAATTCACAATATTTGATGATAGTTTGCCAAAATCACATTAGTTTCCTTATACATTATTAGTAAATTAAGATTGAATAAATTTATAATTTAAAATGTTATCGCTCAAAACCAAAACCCGTTATGATTTAAAATGAACAAAAAATGTAAATACAAATAAAATAAATGTACACTAATATTTGTTTAATAAAAGATTAACACTTATTGTATAACTTTGTTCAATGTTATATTGTAATTTGCTGTATAAATACATATATAATTGAACTTATATGTAAATATTTATGTTTGTACTTGTTTAAATGTATTACCTATATTAGGGTGAGCATTTATTTGTTTTCATTTATTTGAAGTATACAAAACGATAAATTAGTTTGTATTTTTTAAATAACTATTTTATGCTTGTGGTTTGAAAAAGTATACGTTATAGGTATCATTTATAATAAATTGATTTCAACACTTTTTCCTATTATGTCAAACGTTTTGTTCTTTCTATAACTGACTGCTACCGATTTAATTTTGTTTTATATTTTTATACTATCTATCTTATTGAGATTTAATTTGATTAACGTTAAATTCTGAATAAATTTGTTCAGGCAAAAACATTTAAACTTTGATCATTTATTGGAATGAAACATTCTCAGATTAAGCAGAATAGATTTCAATAAAACTAGTTTTTTTCAAGTTTTTGATTTTACGCTATTATTATTTTAAGAAAGAGGATGGATTGCTTACTTATAAAAGTAAAAGTATTCTTATAATAATAAATTTAACCCTTTCAACAAATAAGTTATTATACAAATCATTACCTTTTCCCCGCCAGTATATTTTTTCAAAAAACACTAAAACAAGTTTTTCATAAATGTAAAAAAACAGCACCCACGCAATCCCTTGTTAGCAATCATTAATGGAAATAATTACGTTAATCAGTTGAGACAAATTAAAATATGCCAACGATTATTGCAGAAACTTTAAAATAATCAAAAGTATTTATGATAAAATGTCGACTGTATCATAACATAGAAACATTTTAATTGCAGAAAACTTCGAGTATGTTTTAATGAGATAAAAACAAAAATATTTATTGGAAAAAGTTACCGATTGTAGATTTTTAACTGAACTTTCATTGGAATTCTACAGAAATAGTGAAACAAATTGTTCTTCATATGGATCGAAAATATCACAAGTGAGGTAAGCTCTGTTATTTGAATGTCTGTTGCCTCACTTGTGCTATTGTCGATCCTTGTACATGATTTAATCATTTTAATTCTCAAACGAGGATCACAGAAATTTATGATTTAAGGAATTTCGTGATAATTAAGTTCACATGTTCACATTAATAAAAATTTTCGAAAACTTTTCGAGCGCTTTATCACCAAATTTATGATTTGAAGGTATGAAAATATGCTTAGTAACTATCTACATTTCATAAGAGTCAAATTCAGTTGGTATTTATTTTAATTAGATCCTAAGTTTCTGAAAATAGTTTGATAAATTATGGAGACGTAAAAACAAAATAAAACACAAAATTATTTTGAAACGTTTTCTTACAATTTCTTAATTTATAAAAAAATCATTGGCTTACGTGAAGCTCCAACGTGTGAATATGAAAATCGAAACACTAGTTTTAAAATTATTTTGCTCTTTTAATAATAGCATAGTGGATATAGAGATAAAATACTCTTTTTAAAACTTAAATACTCTTGAACGGTGTAATCAAACGTTATAGCGCTCACTAACTGTTCAATATGTTCATAACAATTACACAGTCTGAAAAAATGTCAACCGAATCTATACCTAAAATCCACCACTTATAAATTACGTTAAATTTAATTATACTTTTCTAGCAAAATGAAAAACTGTTTACATATAATAAAATGTGTTTTCACAAAACTAAATTATACAACATTGTACTATTCAACATTTCAACTTTTGAAAATTAAACATCGGAGGATTAATTTTAACTTTAATGAGAAATATATAATCAAAAACAAACATGAAAGCCTAACCTAAACATATTTCAATGCAAATTGCTATAGTTTTTGTTTATATGAATAATCATTTAGGAATAAAGTTTGATGTTTTCAAAATTACTTTAAACTGCATAGCTATGGCCTTTTTCAAATTTGGAGTAAATTGTCCAATAAATTTTATATTATTAGTGTATTATACATTTTTCATTATATATTATATTGTATTATACATTGTATTTTATTATACATTTTATTTAATTATATATAGTATTTTATTATATTAAATTCCATTTTTCAATAAATAAGTTTCTATTATATGAAAGTGTGATTTTGTTTCGGTTGTGTTAAGTGTTTTTAAACCGTCATTTTGAACGATATATTGTGAATTAACATCATTGTGGCGAATGACAATGAAGGGTCATTTTCCTGTATGGATTCTCAATACATTAGCTTATTTAAACTAAGATTCCATTACAATTAAAACTTATCAACTTATTACTTTTAAACTGTTATACAGATCTTAACTTACCACCGCCCACAATAATTATATTAGAAAAAAGAACGTAAGAAGTGATCTCATAGAAATTGTATAACTAATGTATTTTCAAATTTAAAATTGTGTTTAATAATTTATAGTTTTATGTACTATTACTGTTACATATTGTCACCTAATATATATTTACACCGATAAAAAGTAAGTAAAATACGTATTTCTGTAGGTAAATTTACTTTAACTCATTGTGTATAATTAAATACACAAATATTAACATTAAGCATGTCTTTCACTTGTATCAAACACAATTAAATTACAATATTGTGGTTTAATACATGCAATGAAACTGTTTTCAAAACCAATTTATGGATTATCCAGAAACTGCTAATAAACCCATTCAAAAGAACACGAAAGAAGAAAACATTTCCGACCGCTCTTCCTCAAATTCCTTGCGGCCATAACTCTAGCATTGTCTTAATCCACCTCTTAAGCCTATAATCTCCTTCAATTATCCGAGCATTTTGTTCGTCAGTTAATTGCCGAGTTCAGATCATTTCATAAGACACTAAAAATGACTTAAGACCTCCAATCGGGGTTTACAAGATCCAACTATTTTTTGGAAAAGTTTCTCAACTATTTTAAGACATTGGCAGAAGTTGTAAAATAACTCGTTCAAGCTGTTACTTTAAATTGGATTCTCTTTTGCAACTTTTTTTCGTTCCTTTCTTGTTAAAGTTCGTCATTTGTTGGGTTTATTCTTTTCTATTATGTAATGATACCTTTTTTCTATCATTGATTTTGCATCCATTGGTGTCTTGAAACACAATAAAAGTGCAGAAATGCGTACACATGCCCATGCACAAACACGCACGCATACACAAACGCACACACGCTTATAAAATTAAAATGTGTTTTTTAAACAAATATAAAGGACAGTATAACTCGCCTAACCATTGTATTTTATATCATTACTTTATCCCATGGAAATTTCGTATTTGCGCGTATGTGTATTTATTAAATTATTTAACTTCTTTTTTATAACATTATAATTTAAAAGGACCGTATTAACAAAACAGTTCATTAAAGTAGATATGTTTCTATGTTAGTATATGTCCGCTGTGTTTAAATAAAGGTAGAAAAATAGCCATAAAACTTACTTCAACCCGTTGGAAGTAGAAATGAACAATGTGATATGTCTGTTAATATTTTAAATATTATTTCATTCTCATTTAATCAATAGAGCTAAAATACAATTTGTTGAATCATTTTAATTGTTTTTTAAAACAAACTATTAAACTCCATTAATGTTTTCTAAGCTTTGATTCAATTTAATTGAAACTCAATTCAATTGAATATCAATGGCATGAATTCAATTTAATTTAGTTTAATTCTATTTATTTTAAATTCTATTTATTTTAAATTTAAATTTAATATTTCTATTTTTTGAACTATGAGATTGATGTTTGTACAGAAAATAGGGTTTAGTTATACCAAATGATGATACTTTGGTTGTATACATGGAAATCAGGCAAGGTACTCTTCGTTTTTTAGTAAATCGCATTTGAAAGATGTGTGAGATCACACTTTGATTTACCCATTGTTCCTTGTTAAATGTAGAACTACAATTTCTTGATTAGATGCTTATTAAGTCTGACACTGTTTTATGGGCTGTAATAAGCATTGATTTTGTTTTATGTTTCTTGATTCAATTAAATTTTTTCACTATAGTAGTGATGAATACAGATAAGGTGCAGCACCGGGCATAGGTCCTTTAATACATTTAATCTTAACCCTAATGCTTGAAGAAACGTGCATGTCACATAAAATAAGGGTCGTCATCTACACTAATATTTTAAACTTTATGGCCGAACGGGTAATGCGAATCCTTTACTGTCTATAACATGCAATAAAGTTTTTTTCAATACTAACTTTAGTTTATTTTAGTTTTAATATCAGTAACGAGTGTGGAGTTAAACGTTTGAAACTAACTTTAGTTTGTTTTAGTTTTGATAACAGTAACGAGTCTGGCGTTAAAAGGTTGAAACTTGAGAGTAGGAAATAAGACGAATTATCGAAAGTTGTTGTTCGGCACAATAAAGTCACGAACCTAAAGAAAGTGTTTCGAAAACATCCTCAAACGCGTTTCTAATCCACTTCAACACTTACGGAGATTATCGCCTCACTCCAACCTTCTGAAATTTATACTTTTCATACATTTTAAATGCTCACATTTTTCATCAATTTAGAAGTCAACAAAAAAGAAAATAATTCAATGGCGAGTCGTTGGCAAGATAAATAATTTTGAATAAACACAAAATAACAAAGAAATTGTTCAACATTTTCTGAGAAACTTCCTTTTAGTAAATATATTCGGTTATTTTTTTAATGACTTAAACTTAACCTAGAATTTATAATCTTCAAATAGGTCATCCACCGAAAAAATTAACAAATATAATTCATATTAATCATTAAAACTACTTCTTTTTTATCTTTACAGCGTTTTTTATGTATTTTATGTAATCCAATGTTCTTTTGGCTTTTTATTAAACGTAATTTTAAGTTAATTTAAAGAAATAATGTCAAACTGTGGCATGAGTAAAACACATAAAAAGCTGAACAAAAATAAAATTATTATTCTATATATTCTTTACAAAATAATAAAAACTACACTTTTACAAGGTAAATGTTAAATGAAAATCCAACACTGAACACATGGGATTTTGTATTGCCTACTCAGTTTAAACTCCATCATTAGCGCTTTCATTATTATATATTTTTGATACATGAAGTAGCTATGATAAACGTTTTCACTTTAAAATTTATTATAAGCCTACGCCAGGAAAGGAAACTGAATCTTCTGAAATAAATTTTATATTATCACCAGACACAAATAAGAATTTTCATCAAAGCTTTAATAAATATAGTTCATAAAATATTGTTAACCACAAATCCATTTATAACTTGGGGTGAGTACCAACTCCAACGAACCAATATGTATGTGTATTTGCAATGCAAGATGATTTCCACTTTTTTTAACAGCATTTTTTTTATAGATGTAAGAAATATAATTTCTCCCACTATGATATCCATGTTGGTTACATATTCAAATACTAGTCAGATGTTATTTAACTTCTCTGACGGACAAGTGTACCGTTTCCATCGCGGGTGTTTCGAAGATATTTACAGAACCCAAAAATTTTTTGTACTAATAACTTTTGAATCACTTGTCACTTCTTTTCTTTCCGAAGTACAAATTTGTACTTTTTCACTGCAATTGTGTTAACTTTATTGAACAAAAACAATTAAATATTTAACTTGAATTTTCTATCTATAAAACGGTCCAATTGAATATAAATTCTTATTTGTATATTAAACATTCAAGAATTCTGTTTCTATGGAGTAAATACGATGTACTGTCTACTGTACCGGTTCTTGCATGTAGAGTTTTACTTTTTTTATTTAAGAAACAACAATAAATTTTGACTAACCAATACATCTATCAGTTGGTTGAAATAAATTTTGATTAACCAATAAATCCATCAATTGATTAAATACATTTTAACTAACCAATAAATCTATCAGTTGGTTGAAATCAATTTTGACTAACATACATCTATCAGTTGGTTGAAATACATTTTGACTAACAAATACATCTATCAGTTGGTTGAAATAAATTTTGACTAACCAATACATCTATCAATTGGTTGAAATAAATTTTGACTAACAAATAAATCTGTCAGTTGGTTGAAATAAATTTTGACTAACCAATTAATCTATCAGTTGGTTGAAATAAATTTTGACTAACCAATAAATCTATCAGTTGGTTAAAGTAGAAAATATTTCGAGGTTGTTGACAATATTCGACAAATGGTTGACAAAGAGAAATTAATCTGGAAGGAGGAAATGAAAAACACGATGAAGGAAACTCTGAAAAATAAACAGTTTTTTTTAGGTTTTTCTTTTCTGTTGTTTAAAATTTCAAATTGAAAACTGTTCCTTTTTTATTTTTGATGTTCTAACACATTCAACAGTTAGCTCCACAGCTTGAGCTTATTCATTAAATATAGAATAAAAATCTCTGCATATAACGAAAACAATAATTTTTAAACTATTTAAGTCGTTAACAATTTTGAAATTTAAACAACACTTAATAACCAAAGAACAAATATTAATATGTAAATTAAAATACATTTTATAAAGAATAAATTTTACAAAGTAAAATAATAATTATATGAACATCATATTAAAAGATTAATTTCTTTTGTTATTTTGAATCGACTTATTCTCTCAATACTCTTAATTCAAACTCAAGTCTCTTTTGTCCGCCTTGAGTGGGTCTGAATGATCCTTCAGCTTTAGAGCGCTTAAAATACCCTTTTATGATAAATTAAACAATAAAAAACTTTCGTCAAGAGTTATACAATTTAGAAATATATTTTTTGTTTTGTTTCTTTTAGATTTTTAGATTTTGAGAAAATTGATTTATTCCATAAAATAAAGTTTTCATTTTCATAATTTGTATAGTTGTTATTGTTGCTGAAATAAATACTTACAAATTATTTTTTAATATAGCTAGCGAATCTCCGTGGAGAGACAGGAAAGAAAAATGATAGTAAAATACATTTTAATAAAATGCATCGTTCAAATTAACGTTAGAGCCTTGCAACATAATAATTTTCCCTTTTAAAGTTTAATATAATTGATTCATAAAATGAACTATTCACAACTAAAACAACTATGAAACATATGCATATTTAAAATGAAAGATTAATAAAAAATAATTTTATAATATCCATTTAGTAAAGTCGATGAAAAAGTAAAACCAAGCAAAGTTAAGAATACAATTTATGTATGTTATTAACATGTGTTAACATTAAACTATAACTTACGTACGTAGGTAAAAGTTATTTGAAAGAACCATGACAGGGTAACTAAAATTATCCTGACTAATAAAAACAAATTTTAATAAACCTGTTAACCGAAAAAACTAAAAAATATCCTGTATAAAAACTGGCTGAAATTTGCAATAAAGCTAAAGTTATGAAATAAAATAAATTCCCAAATCGAAATTTAATAAATGATTTAAAACTATTGCATTTTATATACTTCATTTTTTATTCAATAACTAAAGTTCACCAAACTTATGTATAATGTTTGATTCTAAATTTAGATTTAGTTACACTAAAGACGCTTGACTAAATTTTATGTCAAAGATAGTCAAAACGGACATCAAATTAACTAACCTTTGCTAACAGTGCAGACTTTTTTGTTAACTCAATTAAAGTCGTATCACATTAGTCCCATATGATACGATCTTGATTGAATCATAAAAAAAGTTTATAGAATCAACAAAAGTTAGTCAAAATTAACAAAATCATATTGACTATCTTAAACATAACAAGTTAGTCAAGTTTAGTTCAGCATTTGCTGTTTTTCTTTCATTTGGAGAATTTTGTTAATTAGCATATCTGTTGTTATTTTGCACCTTGTTATTAAAGTATAAAGTTTTATTAACTAACAACTAAAGTTGTTTAACTCCATGATTGTTATATTTTCGTTTCAAAATATTTAAACATTTTATAAATTAGTTTGATGGTTTGTTTGTTTTAGTACATCATTAAAATCTGTCTAAATCGTATTATGTATTAAGCAGCTTTGTTTGAAAAACAGTTTCAAAGTGACTTCTAATCATTGTTGGTGTTGTAGGAACGGTGACTGATTTGTGATCTCGATCGAAATTTTGCCATTTTTTCAAAATATTGAAGAAAATATTTTTACAAAAGACTGCCTAAGAGAAAATCAAGAACAACATTCTACGCTGGTGTCACAGATGATTTTTTGTGAAACAAGTATTTACTTATTAAAACACATTTTATAAGAAAGTTAAAATTCATGGTTAACTGAGATTTTTATTTTAAGGTTTGAAGAAAAGTTTATTTAAGACATAAAAGAACAAGGGATTCGAAAGTAGAATGCCTGTAGGGCTTTTTGTAAATGTTTTGTACTATTTTAAATCAAATCTTAAAAGTTTTTAGGCTTAGCCAATTTATATTTATTTATCTATACTGTATATATACACGTATATTTTTTTAGACACGTTTTGTTAAATATT
>JARUHE010250051.1:0-13053 GCA_031471125.1 Archaeomysis grebnitzkii | reverse complement strand
TTAGCTTTCAGATGATGGATGTGGTCTGACCAGTTTAATCTTTTGTCAAGCAACATGCCAAGAAATTTCACTTTCTCCTTGTATGGAATTACATTGTTGTTTATTTCAAGTACAGGCATATAATCTCGGTGTTTTTTTCGTTTTTCAAAAAGAATAGCTTCGGTTTTTGTGGATGAAAAGTACAGGCCATGAGCATGAGCCCACTGTGTTAATTTGTTAATTGCTATTTGAATCTTTCTAGCGGCAGTGTGCACTGATGTTGCCGAGTAATAAATCGCAAGGTCATCGGCATATAAGGAGCCTTGAACTCCATGTGGTAGTTGTTCCAGTAGGCCTTTCATGGCAATTATAAAACAAGTTGCACTCAAAACACCTCCCTGCGGTGTGCCAGATTGTGTTTGGAATGATCTTGAATATTTGTCTCGCACTCTCACTCTAATAGTTCTATCTAAGATGTAGTTTTGTATGAACTTCAACATATGGCCGTGTATCCCTATATTTTGAAAGTTATTTATTATTGTCTCTCTGTTGATGGTATCAAAGGCTTTTTCGATGTCAAACAGCACACACATCGTAAATTTTGTAGTGCTTCCCTCCAGCATGATTTAAAGTTATCCATACAGTATGTTAACAAGATTATGTCAAACGGAAATCTTACTTTTATACTAGTGTGTTAGAATATTTATATAATTATATATACTGTACATAAACAAATGGGCAATGCCTGGCACAGCATCCTCTTGAGTATTCAGCACCCTGCAAGAGCATTGAAGAATCTCTTTTCCTTACATTCTACTGTTGATTAATAGACATTAATTCAAAGTGCTGTATGCCTGAGTCTGTAGTAGGTAAAACATTTTTAGCATTTAAATTATATTATGCTCTTTGCAGTGATAAGTATAACTAAATATGGTTGGTGCTAAATGTAATTCACTTCAGTGGAGAGATTAAACTTAGACACTTGAATATTTTTTTTAAAAATCTGATAGAACTATTGGTCCTGGATATATTCCCCTGAAATTAATGATAATTGGCAACTTATAAACAGGAAATAGCCATACATACATTCTAAAATAATTGCTGGAATTGAAATCTGCTTCAAAATATTTCCAATTATAAAGTCAAAAATGTTAATCCCACATTTAATGCTTAAACTTAATGGGTTGACCCCTCTGCAACACCATCATATTTACTTCAAGGGCCTCAGCTATGATGAAGAGACATCATCACATACCTTGTTTCCATTTTTTATTATTAATATAGAATATTATACAGCACATTAATTATGTATGGAACGTTGTTCTGTATAGGTAACAATTGGGTGATGCTACGGTTGATTATCTCATTCAAAAATTCATCAAGCTATCAATGGAGCAATCTGTTTACAGTTATCTTAGCTTCAGAACCTGCACTTTCATTATCACGTACGCCTATATAACTAGGTATTTTACAAAAAAAAATTTGTTTGCTATGTTGCATGCAATATAAATGCCGATGGATCGATTGTAAAATTGGTTTGGAGGGTTTTTACTTATTCAATGTAAGCATAGTTGATTGGGAGACAGTATAGAGTACCCATGATCTTTCTATTGCGGTTAGCTCAGCAGTAGAAACACTAGATTCCTCGGGTAGTAAGCCCTTGATGATTGTGTCTTTAAACACTGCTGCAAATCCCAGTTTGTCTAGAATGTTATACCTGTCTATGTAACAGGAGTGTGATGCGCAGTGTTTCTGAAGGTGGGCTGTGAGAGGCTTGGAGAACTACTGTTGATGTGATGCTTTTGTGGGTCTAGTAC
The DNA here is from genome assembly GCA_031471125.1 of Archaeomysis grebnitzkii. Lineage (NCBI taxonomy): Eukaryota > Metazoa > Arthropoda > Malacostraca > Mysida > Mysidae > Archaeomysis > Archaeomysis grebnitzkii. Next base: position 11,257 of record JARUHE010250051.1, on the reverse strand, counting down.
CTTGCATACATATAGTAATGGGGTTCAACTTCCACATTATTTTTTATTGGAACTACATTTATTTCTGCATCTACTTGTAATGTTCTCGATCAGGCTGTCCTGAAGGACTGTTTTTCTGTGGTTGAGATTTACATTTTGGTACTTTTTCATCTAAAAAATGTCACAAAGTGACATATTTTTGCAATGAAAACTGAAAAAATGGTAAAAATGTGCTGTACTAACGAAGCTAAAATTTTGAAAAATTACCCATTCTGGAGCAGACTTCTATTGGCTTTAGTACAGTATCGTTGTTGGAAAACAGCACATTATTTGTTTGATCCATTAAATTAAATGTGGAGTCTTGTTCATTACTTTGTAATATGTACATATATGTTCGACAGTTATTTTCTATGTAGTGTTGAGGTGAGTTGATTCATATTAATGAAGAGATTTGACTGGTGATGAATGGAAGGCCCCAGAGTATAATTTAAGTGCTTCATTATGTACAGGATCTAAATCCTTAGAAGGTTTGGTATTTCTGAGACAAATAGAGATGGGCACCATAGTCAAGGTGTGATCGTCAGATAGCCCAACAGAGTCGAAGGAGTATTTTATCAGGACTATATTGCTTATTAGACAAAGGTTTCAAGATATTAAGTGGCTGTTGAATTTTATCTTTATTAACTTGTGGAGCCAAAGTAAGCAAACCATTTTTGCTCTCACGGTTGGATTTAGTTAGTTACTTTTATTCGGCTAAGTTGGGTAAATCATCAAGAAGTGTTCAACAGTTCAAGGAGACCTTCCACATCAATGTCATTCTGGTGGTCTTCCACGAGACATTCTGTGGCTATGTGTTAGCTTTATGTGACCTACTCAGACTCAAAAATTTTTTTTTGTTGCCTCATTGTCATAGAGGTTTACACGACTCGGTACAAGGTGATTTCCAGACCAAGTTGTTGAAGTTCAATTAGCTTCGTCTGCACGGCTGCAACAAGAGGGTTTCGGGTTTAGTCTAACAATTGGCTGCAGCGAACCTTGCGAGTCCTAGAAAATTGTCCAGGGCTTCAAGCTGGACACTTCTATAAAATATAGGCCAGTCTCAAGGGCATATAATTCCGCTGTGTATATTGTTGCTTCTGAGGGCAGGGATCTTTTAAGGTAGTTTCAGTTGTTTGGTTGTATTTAACCTTGAAAAATGTTTGGCACAAATAATAAATTGTGTTGCCAATTTCTCCTAGATATTGTCATCTTTCATTATTGTTAGACATATTTATATAGCACTAGAATTAAAAAGTCAAATGATGTTATTTCTGCATTTTTTTGGAAAGATCTCCCTAGATAGTTAATGAAAGAGAAAAAGGTCATGATAGGTCTGAAGGGTTGTAGCCGAGACCTTCAAGTTATTCTATGGTTAAATTAAACCTTGTGTAAATGCACAACAGACAAATAATTCGGGAAATATCACACACCAAACATGGACTTTGATATAACAAATGAAAAAATACATCTAAAGTAAATAAAACTAATTTTGCTTGACAACATCAAACAATCAATAATATTTGAACAAATAGGAATCCTATTACAATAAATTAATACTTGAATAATTTGATCTTACTTTGATTTTTCATCAACCTAGATTTCTCCACTGAAGTAATCATTTAACAAATACAAAATCATGATTTTAGTGGAGTCTAGAATCACTAGACTACTCTACAATACAGTCTCAATTGTTCTAGTTAGGTATTTCACAACTTACAAACCGTTTTATTTTTTTCATTGAGAAGTGTTTACTCAATATGAATGAAAGTTCTGTGCATCAAAAAATCTTACTGTTTTTCGAAAATTTAATTCAATGAAACTAACAGATTTCAATGGAGATTAGGCACATGTAGTAAAAAATTTTAAGCTTAACTGAAATATGTTCATTATAAATTTAATTCACTAATTAACATCATATAAATAAACAAAGAAATAAGGATATTCTTTTTTCACATGATAAATAAATTAAGTATGACAACATTTGCATTATAATTTGCAACGGTGATAAGTTCTCTAACAATGAAAAAGTTTGTTAACTATATATTACCTTTTACTCAAACCAAAGTATTCAATAATTGGACGGGATTTTCAAGGTAAATTATTTTGATTAATCGTATAATTAAGCAGTCGTGGTCAACAGAGAGGTTAAGATTTCACTAATTGGACATACTTTAAGAAAAATGTTCATACAAAAGATTTTTAAGTGGTTTGATTTGCTCATTTTCAAAAAAACAAACCCAACGACTGATTTATAATGTCACGCTAAATGAAAATCAAGTTTCAGAATAGACATGCACAAATGAGACAAGATACTTTTATTTATAGTTACTCTATTTAATTATAAAGAAGAATGTTTTTATCAAAGGGAAATTTGAAATAGAGGTAATTAGAGGTTATCACTTAATATATTGATTGTCTTTATAAAGCACTTTTTTTAATTTGTATTTTATATAAATTTTGCAAGAAATAAAAGCTATCACAATGAAATGACAATATTGCAGTTTATTTATTCAATAGGTGAAGTGATATGTTCAGTGCACTCGTTATCTTGGTTAGATTATACATTTCCAAACAAATATTGAAGCCATATTGTAAAAAAAAAACAATTTTCTTATTAATTTATTAATACAATAAACTAAAAATATAGGATATCAAAAGTATAAAATATAAGCACTAATGCTCTTTCGAAACACCTAGTGTAGTTATTATGAAGTCTTCAAGAAACAATTCTCAAGAAAGGAAATTTGATTTCTATGAATATTAAAAACACAATTTGTGCAAAAAATTATTCACGAAATAGAAAACTTTAAATTTAGTATTTTATGAACTCCTGAATCCATCATAATTAGATAAGAACAAAAACAAACTTTTAACTTAATTGAAGTTTAAGAAAACAATAAATTCTTATTTGTATTAATGAAAAACATGGATAAAATACTTCTGAAAAAGATGAAAAACAAATATTATTTAAAAATAAGTTTTGGTTAATGATATCTTTAAAATAGATGAGGTAGTACATGGAAGTAAACGATACGAGGTAGATTGAAGCTATCACTGTTGAAATTAATTATTTGAAGACTTCTATAACGAAAACATCGATTAATTTTCTGATATAGATTAGAGAAATTAAGAAATAACTTTACAAATATGACTTCAACATTATTCTATAAGGTGGATACAAATGTACTCACTCCTTGGCTGCCCATTACTTATATAATTTTTTTTAATAAAATTGGTCATAATATGCAAACAAAATTAGAAGAGTCGTATATGAATCCATAAGGTTCATATTTCCAGTGAAATTTTAAGATAGATTTATTTTATAAAAAGTTAATCATACATTTTCTATTATTTAAGGTTATTTGCACCAGAACTGAAAAAATTATAGGAGTAATAAGCAGTCAAAAGAGAGTGCATTTCATTGAAACACCCAGTATTGGACTAATTTTTTCAAATTAATAAAAAACCTGAAACATTACAGATTATTTCTTATAATACTAAACTTGACTAATACTAAAAGTTTTAAAATTTAATTAAAAGCAATCATGTATTATTGCAGTAGAGTTGGTCAAGATACTAGAGTTCCTTATCAAATTTATAATAAAATAAATCTAAACATTTATAGCATAAAAACCTACCAAGTTCTGGCTTTAACCTGATTTAGTTAAGAACTGTATTTAAATATTGGAATTATGATAAAATATATTGATTTGATTATTTAATATCTATAAGCTCATGAATTGTAGGATTAGTCTTATTTGAAGTAGGCAAGCTCGGTTTTCTATTGTAAAAAAATGTAGAAAAATAATTATCATAAAACTAAATATTTAAAATAACAAAAAATTGATAAGAAGTCATCCAGGAGAATGATATATTTTATAAAGTAAATAAATTAACATCAGTTCAATAAATAATTCATAAAAAAGATAATTCTAATTTTGAAGTTTCAACAAACTTACTCTATATACTACAGAAACATTTAATACATTGTTTTTTTTTATTAAATTACGATTTAACTTAAAACAAACTTTTACATAAACACTTAAACAAACCATTAAACATTTAAGTTTTACATGAAATAACAAGGAAGAAATAAACTATTATTAACATAAACAAAAACTATTGGATTGCAATGTTTAAAAAGAAATCATTTTGCATCCTGATTAACAGCATAGGACATGACAGGAAGATCATTGAGTACTTATTTCAGGACAAACTTTTAAATTTTCTATTTTTTTATTAGAATTTATAAGTTTAAATTAAGTATGACAAAAAAAACTAAATAAAACATTGTTTTATGGTAATTCAAATATAAATTGGCAACTCTTCCTCCAAGCTGTACAATGTAAGAACGCTTCACAAATGTTTATATGAAAACAGTGCGATTATTTTTTGTATTGATGTATCAATATAGACCAATTGAGATGACAGCCAGCACTCAGTAAACAGTTTAGATGTATTTCCAGATCTAATTTTATTCATAATAAATTGGTTGGTCTCCAGTGTGGCAAAATAGGTGCTATTGTCAAAAATTTTAAAATAGATTGTACTGGAATTAACAATTTTGCATAAGCTCGATTAAATTAATAATAAGAAATCGTGATATCAATTGTTTCAATAAGAATGAAAAAGACTTTTAGAAGAAATTAAATAAAAAAAATCTTAGAGCGAGTCATTTATAACCATTCTTCATTTGGAATTTTTTTGTCATACTTTAATGAAACCATTGGATTTGAAGTTCTAAACTTTAAATAATTCAATTCGGGGGAATCATTTTGTGAAAATTTCACATATTTTTGCAGTAATCAAGTCGAAGCATAAAGTCTGTTTTGTCTTATCACATGAATGCTATTTATATAACTATATCTAACACAATGCAGGTCATATTAATGCCCGTTAAATGTAAATACAAAGCCATAACAAAATAATTAAAATCAATTGTAAAATAAATCATTAGGAATTATTCATAAGAATGTGCAACATTAATTGATCATCAAAAAATCCTTAATAATTATTTATATACATAATACTTTATTGATAATTCTAGTAAAGTCATGTTAAATAGGACAGTCATACCCTACTATTAACTCAACACAAAGATGCACACCCACATTTTTGGTCCTTAAATAAAATAAAAATTCAAATAATCAATCATGTATTAAGCCTACATATAAAACAACTTTAAATAACTAAGAATGGATGTAGGTAGAATTCTCAAACTATGCAATATAAAAATGCTGCTGTAAAAAAGTAAACCTATTTTTTAGCCTTAAGTTTTTAATAATCAACTTGGAGTTTATTTTTAAAAAATTGCAATGTCAAACAAAAGGAAATATTTAGCAACTATCAAGTAGTCTCTTACCAAGATCTTGTATCAACCACCCTGTGGTTATTCAACAATCTTATATCAACTTGGGAAGACATCTAGTCACATCGGTGAAAATAGAGCAGCCAAAACTTGTTTCTATTGGTATGTCTTACAAATTTAAATCTTTCTTTTTCATTTCACTTTATTTAGGTAGATTTCTAATGGTTTCCATTTTTATTTATTTGTCATAGCAACTTTCTACCATTGGAAATAGACCGCAATGTCTCTACTTTATAAATTTTGTAATTGAATTTTTTAAATTTCAGAATGCTTATGAAAATGATATCAAATTTAAAAAAAAATATACAACAGCCTTTGAGGTATATTTCACATTGCAAAACAATTGGGAAACATTTATAATAATGAATAACTTCTTAAAGTTATTATTTGAATGTATTCAAACTTCAAATAAAGACGAAGTTTCCCCAGAGGTGGGTGATAGTTTTATACCCTGTAAAATTGCTAGAATAAATGTCCAGCCAAGTTTAGTGGCACATGACAAGGCAATTTAATGAACTTGATCTGGACATCACCATCTAGAAGATTATTCACATGTAAACTTACACACTAAGAGTTGTCTTAAGAAAATACTGGCTTAATAAGCACTGAAGTGTGCTTTTCATATGATATCACATCAGCCAATGCACTCGATTTAGCTTTGCGAGAGATTCTGAGAGATGTATCCAATTTATTGATGAAACAATTCATAACATTGAAGCTAAACCAATTTGCATTGGTTAATACTAGAACACAAATACACTTTCACATTGAAATATCTTGATTAATAAATGACACTAAAAATATGTCGTTTTGATTTTTACTTATTCTAACATTTTTGGGTAAGAACAGAGTTCATGTTCATAGTAAAAATTGATCCTTAGACACAAATTTCATATATTTTCATTATATATAGAAGCACATTAAAAACAATCAATCACGATTATACTTTTCGTCTTCACATTGAGATCATCTTCTGTTTTAATTGCATTTGCACAGAATATAAAATATTTTATATCATCACACAAATTTGTAGATTGAAACTTTTAGAAAGTACCGATTCAACATATATTATTAAACTTGTGGATAGTTAGTCAAAACATTTGCTGCATCAACATATGGCGAAGAATCCAAAACATGTTTTTCATCACTGAAAAAGTTTGATTAATCCATAAAGTAGAATTACATGAACAAAGTCGAGATAGGACAAATTTATTAGTTACCAAATCTAAAAGTAAACAAGTGATTGCATCAATGTTCGTAAGTCACCTGGGGAAAAATGTAAACAATTAACAGCACCCCATATTAATATATAATGACTGACTAGCATGTTTAAATACATTAGGATAGCATAAACTAAACATTTGTTTGTTATTGATATTTAGAAGTAAAAACAAAACCTTTTGTTATGATTTGTATACCATTTTGTTGGAGAGCTTTATTTAAATCATAAATCTTTGTAGCCAACTGTTAAATCAAAGCATGGCAAACACATTTACAAATAAGACAAGAAAATGTTGGGCAGCAGTATAGTGAACATCTTCACTTCACTTGTAATTCACAATGATTAATGAATAACACAGGCGCAGATGTATGTAAGATCACGTCACTATCAAACCAAACATTTTTAGCAATATATTTCATTATTTCTAAACATGTCCAACTATTGTATTACAAGATACATATATACATGTTATAAGTGATGCAATAAATAATAAAATAAAATATGTTATAAGTGATGTAATAAATAATAATGAAATAAAACATGTTATAAGTGATGTAATAAAATATTTCAGTGAACATAAAAAATTTATTCAGGTGGATAGTCTCTACTTGTTCATTTAGAATATTTACCAAGCAAAACATGTTCTCTCACAAGAGAAGTTGGAACAAGTTGTTAAGATATAGTTGCAAGATGGACACATCGGCTGAACATAATAAATTCCAGAATGTAGAAGAAAATCATGCATCAGACTCTTATGCCATATCCTTAATCTTATAAGCACAACACTGACGTTACATGGGAGATGGCCAGTAAGATAGTCAGTGAAATTTTTTTTACAGTTCAGAGAGAAACTAGAAACCTTACAATATTCGTATCAAGTTTGACATGAATAAGTGCCATGAATAAAAAAAAACTTCCTTTAAAGGAATAACTTACGTTTGCATGGCATCTCCTGGAGAATTGACCATTATGTTGTCATTTCCATGGTAAATTGGAGTGTCAGGACTTGGGAATGTATCCATAGGAAATCTGAAAGGGTCATATATAAAATTCACTATTATTAAAAACATTTGGTTAAGCAAATTAAAAATATTTCACTTTTAACATTTATAGTTATAAACTATCGATAGATGACGGACAATCTCGCGTGAAGTAAACAAATATTCTATTTTTGGCTAGAACTGATAAATATTAAAAATATGGGAAAAAATATTCTTGGTAGTAGTGATTCGATGGTCATAAAAAATCTTTTGTTTAACAAAATTATCTATAATCCTTCAAAAAAAGTAAACTTTTGCTGCAAACTAGGTTATTTTCACAAGCTCTGTATTTGGCTATAGCTCCATAAATATTGATTAAAAAATATACTTGTGATAGTGTTAGTTAGATAGTTGTAATAAACAACTTTTGTTCCAATATACTGATTACAGAATTGTTCATTTGTTTTTCATAGTAAAACCAAATTATTTTCAAAGACAGCAGAATTTAAGAAAGTAATGTTAAACTGAACAAACTTACCCTCTAACAACATTAACTAGTTGGGACTTCACATAACCATTGCTTGGACTACAACCTTGGTCATTCACTTGAGTATAATACTTGCCAAACACTTCATCTTTCAGTTGATTAGGATAGAGCAGGATGAGATATTTCAAATCAGCAATGCGGTCGGCTAATGGACGGATAGCAAAATCCTTGTGGGTGAATGGTTGCAACATAAACACATCTTGCTCAGTACCTGTCAAAAAAATACCATTAGCACATCTTGCTCATACTTTAAATTGGCGAAATACTGGGCAGGCCAATGAAAATAGGTAAACCAGAGAACTGGGGTCTCCAATGTTTCACAGGTAGTAAAAATTGTTTATTTAAATATGAAAAATTGGCTATCCCCATAAAATATTTTTCATACAAACCTTTATCTCAATAATTAAAAGTTTTTAATGTACAATGCATGACTTCATTTGAGATATAAATGATAGCTGTAGGTCAATAATAAAAAAACTTGTATGTTTTACTTGGTTATGCAAAGATGGATATTTCCACATAAATATAAATAATGTTAACATATTTCTTTAAAAATATCACTTTGTAACCTTTAATATATACTTCATAACTGTTCATTTGAGATGTAAATGATAATTGTAGGTTAACAAATAAACAAGTACGAGGAAATTCGTAAACGAATTAAGGCGGTCACCAAGTAGAAGTTATATATGAAAAAATCTCCAAAATAAAATTTTTGTAAAAAATGGGCGAAAAACGTACTAATTGGTGTTTACCCAGAGATTTGAAAACGTATTATTTCAATGAAAATTAATTTTACAAAAAATACCTTAGGGCAAAATTGTTCTATAAAAAAATCTGTAAAATAAATTTATCAAACATCTAAGTGGTACCTAGCCAGAGATTTGGAAACCTATTATTTCAATAAATCTTAATTTTACAAACAAATTTTCATTTGATAATATGGTCAAGAATTATATAGAAAGCTATTCATCTTCAATAAAGAAATCTGTAAAAATAAAATTTTCAAAATTGTATGAAATGCTAAAAATCATCCACCTTCACCCCAACAATCAATAGTAGTAGGATAGACTTTGTCTCAGCCCAAGAGCTTTAATACTTTGTATAAAATTACTATGCGGGCGGCAGAGACAATGGAATAGTAGCACCATAGTAGAGCTTTGCCTCAGACATGCTCAACAATAAAAACCAAGTAAGTTTTACCAAGATCTATAAATTTTATTCAAAGAATAAACTCGTAAAGTTAGGGCACACATACCTTTACTTGCATCAATATACATCCAGGCAATTGTTACTCCACCAAGTTCTGAATCAGAGAACCTCAGAAGGAAAGTGCCCGAGGCCGATGCTTTCAGCAAATCCTCAGCATATTTTCGACCAACAAAGCCCATTATAGCACCATCAACCCATAACTGTCTCAAATGTTCTTTTGTAACCTGAAAAGAGATTGAATTTAAAACTTTTAATTGAAACTGAGAACAACCAAATTGAAGAAGATAACAATATTTTTATAGGGTTTCAAACATATATTTTAATAGATCGACAAAAATAAATGTAAATTACCTTCATGACAGCAAAGAACCATTCCCAGAATGTGAAGCTTCGGTCTGGCAAAGGTTCTTTACAAAATTGTGACCAAGAGAGCATCATTTTAGAATAATCATTAATGTTTGCATTTCTGAAAAAGATGAAATTTACTTATTTATTATGGTTAAGGTAAGTCAAAAATACAAATAAATGTTCAACCATAACTAACCAAATAAAAAAATTCAAGCCCAATTATAACAAATATATTATATTATATTAAGAGTGTAGCGACCTAAAAATAGTAAAGGAATAGAAAGACAATGTAATATTGCTACGCCTATGTAGAGCTCAACAAGAATCAAAAATGTCAATTGGACAATTGTATACTACATTCCCAATCCATTGATGCATAGATAAAAACAAAATTAAAAAAAATTGTTGAAAATATTTTCTATCTTCAGAATAAGAAATGATTTTGCAAAGTGAGAAGACCCCTTTCAATCAAAAATTCCCCTTCAAGACTGTTCATGTATACTCCATTCCCAATCCATTGATCCGTAAATAAATAAAAAAAAAAGATTGAAAACTTATTAATTTTTTTTAGTTAATTTAATAAAAAAAATATAGATAAAAAGTAATAAAATTAAATTTAAAAGTATAGATGATATATCAGCATTAAAGTTATTATCAAAAACCAATAACGGCAGCGGAATTGCTACGCCTATGTAGATCTTTGCTAGGCATGCTGAACAAAAAAAATGCACTGAATTAATTCAGTTTCTAGTATAGAACAGGGCATGGAGGAACATTAAGTAAAACATACAGTGGCATTATCCTAGTATAGACATGGTAATGAGAGTAAGTTAGGTTGTTTCTATATAAATTCAAATAGTACTTTTCTATCCATGTGTAAACTAAGATTAATATATACAGTAATATAATATGGTTCATTATTAAGTTTTGATAAAGTACAGCTTCTATAAACTACAACTGATCATTGGCACAATTTTATGTAATTGTTTTTTTTTTTGTGAATTATCAATTACAGAAAAAAAAGTTGTTTTCTTTGGTTAGGAAGGTATACGAATGGTTTGGTAATGTGATGAAGTTAAAAAAATTACCTGAAAGCTTTCCCAGCAAGGAAATGCAAATGTTTGTCCGTTAATCCTCGCCCAGTTTGTGCTTTGAATTTTGTGTCCAACATATCTGCTATTTGTGGCCAAGGCACCTGACAACAAAAAATTAAAACTTGTATATTAAGAAACTATTTTTTTTCACCATATGAATTTTAGAAAAAACAATATTCTAGAGCTTTAAAACAATATTAAATCAACAAAACTTAAATTGCATTCACTTTTAGCTAAACATTTTTATTTTATTTTAACATCAACTCCAAATTCTCAAGTATTAAACATATTTGGTGAAATTAAAAAGCTTTTGTGACTGCAAGTTGAATGAAAACAGTTTTAATAAACAAATGAAATTAAGAATATTTAAACAAACTTGTTATTTTTTTTCTTATTATAGAATATTATACAGCACATTAGCTACAATGGCAAAGAGCACTGTCGCCAACAGCATCTGGTGTTCCCAGA
>JARUHE010249940.1:0-13054 GCA_031471125.1 Archaeomysis grebnitzkii | reverse complement strand
AGCTCTATGCTATTTGAATGTGAGTTACCTCACTTGTGCTATTATCGATTCAAATAAAACTTGAATAAATATAATTTTCTCATTGAAAATGTAAACACAATTAATTTTTTTTAATACCAATATTAAAATAGTTTAGCCCTTATGATCATATTTATTCAGGCTTTAAATGGTGCATGACATTACATTGCATTGCAATAATTGTTTGTTTAATTAAATTTAAATCGATTTGTTGGATATTACATTCAATTGACATTTACTTCATTGTTAATTTTTAACCGTTTTAAAAAAAAATCTAAAAACAGATTTACTGTGTCTGAAAGTTTTTTAAAACATAAATTAGAAACTATTTTGGATATAAAAACTGTTTGTCGTGTAACTTGTTTCATTGTGTTCTAATATAGGTCTAATCCTAGTTTATAAAATAATAAGTATAGTATTTGTAAAAATATATTTATAACTATAATGAAAAACTAAAAAATAGTTTGTTCATTTAGTATATAATGCAAAATGAAATAGGCCTACTAATTTGAATGTATTTTAGTCAAAAAGAGAATGGTTATTCAGACAGTGAAATTATATTTTCTTAAAATAATAAAAAAAACCCTTTGGTATCAAACATTAAACTGGTTTCAATACCTAACAGTCAACGTAGTTCAAGTCCCAGTACCGAACAGTCAACGTAGCTCAAATCCCAATACCGAACTGTCAACGTAGTTCAAGTCCCAATACCGAACAGTCAACATAGTTCAAGTCCCAGAAAATCTAGTTAATGAAATAGAAGAATAAACCTGAAAGACGTTGAAGGTCAAATTAAGAAATATGATTTAATTCATACAAAAGATTCATTAATAAGCTTAACTCAATTACTATTATATTGATGAATGAATAGATTGGTTAATTAAGCCAGTTTGTGTGTATGCAATTGAGAAATCAGACTATTCACGGATCTCAATGTATGGCGTCATCGTACTGTGCTGTTTTAACCAATAATATTGCCTTGATCACCTTACGTCACTGATGGGCGGAGCTTATTTCTTGACAGCCAATGAGATTTACTTATTATATCAAATCAAATGTTTTCTATGATGAAATGGTCGTTACTGTGAGCTAGCAACGCTTTCAATTATCATTGTCCTGTATAACCTTTATAGGTTTTAATGCTAGTCAGTGTTGCTTAACAGAATCAGAAAATTAAGGGACAAACCCAGTTCATGACCTTCACGCAAAAGAAACCGAATAACCTCAACTTACGACCAGGTTAACCATCAAATAATTCACCACTTTCTCGCCTGTCCGTCTTTGGGTGGATACTGTTAAAATTCTAGAAATATTTTGGGGTGGCCAGGAAATGAGATAATTCAGCATACAGGAATGCATGAAAGAGACCCAGGGTGGCTAATGCTGTTGGCGAGAATTGCAGTTGTGGTTTCGGTTTGGGGAGGTTGTGGTGGTTTCCTATGGCTATGAAATCTTTGAAAGTCACTTACAAACCTATCATTTTCCATAGGTTTTATATACGTTATGAAAGTATGAAAATTATTTTTAAAACGTGTTTTAACAACATATTAATGAGCGTGTCTTATATAGAGGATAAAAATATATTTTAACATTAAAAACATTTAATCCGTGTTACTCTGATTTGTTTTCAACAGTTCTTAACCCTTTAACGATTGAATTATTATTACCCTAAGGTCTACAATACAAGTATAATTCCATTGAAAATAACCCTACAGCCGTCACTGTTTTTCCCTACAGGCGTTAAAGGGTTAAGCGGTTACAAAATTTTAACTTTGAACATAAATGTAAAAGAAGTCCCACATCTTAATGATGTCATACTTGCCCATTGACACTAATTCTTCATGTTTATAAATAGATCAAATAACAGATAAACACTTGGAGATAAAAATACGTTTGCGTTGAATTAAACTTATTAACCCTTTACTGCTGTAAGGACAAAATCGTCCCACATACTAAAGCTCATTTTCAATGTTGACTTCAATGTATTTTAGTTTTTATGATGTTTTTGTTAAGTTGTTAAAGGGTTAAAGACGTCAGCAAGCAGATGTTTTTGTCATTTGAACTTGAAAGCTTTTAATGATTTCATGCAACTCGAATCTTTTTAAAAGTGATTACATTAGATTGACTTGAGCATACCAACTTAAAATGATGGCAACTTGAGCATCAAGTTATGGCAACATCAACATCAACGGATGGCAACTTCAATATTAAATAATAGCAACTTCAATATTAAATGATGGCAACTTCAACATCAAATGATGGCAACTTCAACATCAAATGATGGCAACTTCAACATCAATTGATGGCAACTTCAATATCAAATGATGGCAACTCTTTGGTTTATTTTGTTGCATCAAGCAAAGTAAAACAAAGTTTTAAATACATAAATGTATAAATAATCAAAACCTGTGTCATTGTAAACAAAATTTATACAAATAGATGTGAGTAAAAAAATGACTAATCAACACAAAAATAAAATATAAATTGTATTATTCTAACATTGAAAATTGTTGTTTATTACTAATAAATTATAAAAGCTAATCAACAATATAAAATAATATTCTCTTTAGATTAACCATTTAACGCCTGTAGGGACAAAACAGTGACGGCTGTAAGGTTTTTTTCAATGCAAATTGTATCGTATTGTAGACCTTGGGGGAATAATAATTCAGGCGTTAAAGGGTTAAATTATAATTTAACAGCTAACAAAAACGTGTTGATTCAGTCAACAAAAAGCTTAATTCTTACAAAAATAATTATTTTTATTGAAGTGTTTTCCTTTGATTTATTTGACATTAAGTACTCGAGTAATAATTTATCATTAATAATAAATCACACACCTTTCAAATCACAATGAGTTATGTATAAAACATCCCGAGATTCAACCATATAAACCTACAAACTTTTATTCCTATACAAAACATTTATGTTAATGTATAAAGGTTTATTCTTTGTATTCATACACCATTGTATAAAAATACATTTAATATTGTATGACTCATTTCGTATTTTGTATAATGGTTTCATTGTTTTTTAATGGTTCTCCAATAGTAAACAAACCATCCAGCGGGTTTGTTCAATGCAAATCGCTCCATTTATCCATTTAAACGAATGCAAACAAACATCGAATCCTTGATTGCAAGTAAGGACAGTATCGTCACACCCAGTAAGGGTGGTTTTCAATACTAGCTTCAATGGGTTGTGGTCTTTAGGGGAATAATCGAAGACGTAATGTTACCAATGACACAAAAGACCAGCTGTGGATGACGAAAACTGTGGAATTCTCAGCACATTAATGCTTCACAAGTCCTGGTCTTAAGGTCTAAAACACGTTGAAGTTAACATAGAAAGTCACCCTTAATGTGTGGATAATATTTTATCCTCGTATACATTTAGGGTTAAGAATGATTTTACAGTTTCCTCTTTGGTGAATACAAAAATAATTCACTTTTAATTTCTATTTTATTGTTATTGTTATCTTATTATTTTTGTTTTTGTTATGATTATCTTATCTTATTATTTTACTATTATTAATAATAACGTCCTGATGTTATTATTTCACTATTAGTAATAATAATAATATCCTAATGTTGTTATTTTACTATTAGTAATAATATTGTTCTATTGTTATTAATGGTGTTATTATTGCATTATTATTATTGTTTTTATTATGATTATCTTATGTTATTATTTTACTATTAGTAATAATATTAATATCCTAATGTTGTTATTTTACTATTAGTAATAATAATAATATCCTAATGTTGTTATTTCACTATTAGTAATAATAATATCCTAATGTTATTATTTTACTATTAGTAATAATAATATCCTAACGTAATTATTTTACTATTAGTAATAATATTATCCTATTGTTATTAATAGTGTTATTATTCCATTATTATTATTGTTATTGTTATTACTATTTCATTGTGTGTTCTATTGTTTGTTGATCAATAAACATTTTCTTTTATTTGTGTATTACAATTAATTTAATTTAAATTAAATAATTGAATCGATTTAAGATCAAAACAAAAGATTTTTTTAATTGAAAAGACAACTTCTGTTTTGTTTGTATTTATTTACACAATTTAAAATTGTAAATTATTTTAAAACTAATAAATTAATTGAAAAGTGTAAATTATTTTAAAATTAATAAATTCATTGAAAAATTGTAAATTATTATAAAATTAATAAGTTCATTGAAAATTGTAAATTATTGTATAATTAATAAATTCGTTGAAATTATAAATAGTTGTAAAACTAATGAATTAATTGAAAATTGTAAATTATTGTAAACTAATGAATTAATTGAAAATTGTAAATTATTGTAAAAATAATGAATTAATTGAAAATTGTAAATTATTGTAAAATTTATAAATTAATTGAAAATTGTAAATCATTGTAAAATTAATGAATTTATTGTAAACTCATTAAATGTTGATTTCAATTGTCTTACAATCACACAAAAAAGGTTGAATTTACAATAAAGGTTAAATTTATGACCAACATCTTAAACCTTCAAACCACATGGAAATGGTTTTATGAAAACCTCAACTCGTGGTTGTGGTGAGGTTTAGGTGAGGTTACATCACGGTTAAAGTTAGGGCTAGGTTAAGTTATGGTTAGGGTTAATGAAGGTTAATGTGAGGGATAGGAAAGGTTTACGTTTTAAGGTTAGGTAGTTAAGCTTAAGGTTAAGTTAGGTGAGTTTAAGATATCTATGCATTGAGTACTTTCAACTTTTTCAATGCCTTGCGAATTTGTAAAAATCATAAATTTCTAATTTCTGATAAACAAATTTTAAACTTTTCAATAGCATTTGAACCTAAAAAGCATTGGACATTTTAACAGAATCAATTTTTTAAAATATACATAAAATGTTGGATGTTTTATACATTGAACAAGCTTAAAAATGTTTAAATCTTCTTAAAAACTTAAAAAACATTTCAAGTTTTTATCAATATTAGAAGCCTTTGAAAAAACTGAGAGTTGAATATCAAACATTCAATTACATTATTATTTATTTATTAATTTATTACAATGAAAAAAAATGGTAACATAATTTTTTAAAATTTGTTCTAAAGGAATTACAAGAACTACATTGAAATAACAATTGAAGTAAACTTTCAAATGTTTCTAAAAAATATACTAAGAAAGTAGTAAACAATACCAAAAACGTACCAGTAAAATTGAAAATGTATTCAAAAATTACTAAACAATGTCAAAGAAGTACCTATGAAAATTGAAAAAATACTAAACAATACTAAAAAACTACTTAATAATATTGAAAAAGTATCCCAACATATACTAAACAATCCCCAAAAAACGTATCTAGTAATATTGAAAAAGTATCAAAAAAAATACTGAACAATACCAAAAGAGTACTGAGCAATACCAAAAAAGTACCTACCTAGTAATATTGAAAAAATATCCCCAAAAAGTACTAAACAATACCAAAAGAGTACTAAACAATGCCAAAAAAGTACTAAGCAATACCAAAAAAGTACCTACCTAGTAATATCGAAAAAGTATCGTAAGAACAAACACATTTAAATGAATTGCTTCAGGATGTGAAGGTAATCAACCGATCGCATTCAACGGAAGAAACCCTTTGCGAGGAAGTAACAAAGATGGCGGCCATTCATTTCCGGTTGAGAAAAAAATTGACAGAATTGTTCCACGTGAACAATAATAATAACAACAACAACAACAACAACAATAACAACAATAACAATAACATGCATTTCGTGCCATGCCACTTTGTCATTTTCTTCTTTTTTTGTGTTATTGAATATTCTTAAAACTATTCTACACTCACATGAAGACTACTCTAAATTAATATGATGAATAGTCTAAGGTAATCTGAGGAATATTCTAGAAGACTATTCGAAATTAATATAATGACTATTCAAAATAAATATAAGAACTATTCAAAATTAATATAAAGACTAGTTTGATCTGAAGTATATTCAAAAGTATTAGGAAACATATTCAAAATTAATTTTAAGACTATTCAAAATTAATCTGAAGGCTATTCAAAATTAATCTGAAGACTATTCAAAATTAATCTGAAGGCTATTCAAAATTAATCTGAAGACTATTCTGATAACTTAACAGAGGATGTTCAAAACTAATATGAAACTGTTCAAAATTAATCTGAAGACTATTCAAAATTAATCTGAAGACTGTTCAAAGCCAATTTGAAGACTATTCAAAACTAATGTGAAGACTATTTTTAGTTAATGCAAAAATATTTTAAGCTATGATACATATTATGTAGGTCATAAAATCCCATTTAACTGAACATCTTTACGAGTAGTTCGATTTTATAGATACAGGTTCGATTTTTTTATATTGATTTTATCTAAATTTTTCTCTAATTTTTAACAATAGCTTATCGGATTCTCTACTCCAGGTTCAATAATTTAATAGATTCATATGAAGTTTATTGAAAATGTTTTAAATAGGAAGACATAATTATTTAAAAGATTCCATACAAAAAAATAAAGTCAATGTTCTTCCCTTCCGAAATGTTTGGTTAACGCTTTAACGCCTGTAGGGAGAAAACAGTGACGGTTGTAGGGATATTTTCAATGCAAATATAATTGTATTGTAGACCTTAGGGTAAAAATAATTCAGGCGTTAAAAGGTTAAAATGTATAAATAATTCTATATTTGTAAAAACACGTTTGATCTGAAGAAAAGGGACAATTTCAATGCTATAAAACATATAAAAAAGACATTATTATTATCCTGTAATAATGATCTATTATCAAATAAAATGTTTTACAACTCCACCCTTTTGTTAAACGTAATCTTGGTTAATAAAAAGTCAGTTTATAAGATTTTAATGTTTAAAAATAGTTTTAATGTATTTATGAAGCCTACTTAATTTTCTATATTTAATTTGTTTAGACGTTTTAGTAATACAATTATTTGTTTCAAACAACTTTGTGAGACAATTATTTTTTAAGGTAATTTTAAAGTAATTACTTTTTAAAATATTTTTTTGCTCACTTTTAAACATTCTGATTTATTCAATCCTGAATGATTATTGTCATAAGGTCTAGTATAAATTATGATTAGTATTGAAAACAACGTTTTCGAATAATCTTACAGGGTCAAGTCCTATCCAAGTATTTTATCTAATTATGTTAGGGATACATTTGCATTTGTTATCTCCTTATTTAATCAAGGAATGCAATTGCGTAGTTCCTTGTGGCAATGATACCAAAAATAACTTTCAGGACTATTTTCTTTAATTCAGTTTTCATTCTTTAAGATTTTCAACTGTTTTTCAATTTTCTAAATACTACATAGCTTTGATGTGTTAACACAATGAAATGAGATCTTATACAATTCTATTAAATTCGTATACAATTGAATGCGACAATATTTGCATGACGAAATGTTACTCATATTATATTGGAACAAAGTTACCAATGAAAACGTTTTTTAAACTACTAATCGATCTAATTTGATAATTAAATATTAAAACTTGCTATTTTATTTAAATTACCAGATGTGTCATTTGAACAATCAAATTTATCAAAGTTTTCAGTTGAGCAATGAAATATTTTTAAATATTATCTCCATTCAAGTAGAACAATTATGTCATTTTGTAAATTTACTTCAAAAGAGTTTTTGCTGAAAACTTTTTTTCCTCTCTTGGCATTTCGGTTCAATTGAGACTGTGCCAGTATTACCATGTGCCAAGAAATGAAAAAAAACTTGTTGTTTTATTTATTTTGTGTTAATTAAAACTTTCAAATTAGTTTTATTTAAAACTTTGATTCAAGTAAATAAATAATTAAGTAATTTTATTGTAAAATAAATTGTTTTGTGTTCATAAAATATTATGCAAATTGTGAGCAAGTTTTACATTATTCATAAACACTGGTTTGCTATCACAAAACATGTTTTTCATTATAGACACGTTTCGGCAAAATGATAAATTTGAAATTTGTTTAAAAACAAAATAAATATGTTTTAGAAAATGTTTTTTAGATGGAATTTTGTGCTTACATGATTCTTGTTCATAACATTATTTTACAATATCAGTACATACAAAATTATTTTATCAAAACAATAAATAGAACGACAATAGCACAAGTGAGGTGAGCTTTATGTATTTTGAATGTGGGTTGCTTCACTTGTGCTATTTTAAATACAAATAGTCTCTTACGTTGAGTTCGTCCAGTCCTGCAGTATAATTTATGGAGAATTTTTGTTCTTGTTATTAACACTTTAACTGTTTCTTGTAACATTGATGATACATAAATGTAATGGTTTATTGCATCTTATGTAACACCGATGATACAAAACAAGTTAGTTTATGTTTTTAATATCTTTACACAGGTAAATATTCTCCTAAAACAACTAGTTTTGTATCACTGGTGTTGCATATTAAGGAATAAACCATTAGACGTATATACCCTGTCAGAATAGGTTAGTAGGTGTAAAATGATCGAAATTTTTGACCTAGACCATTTACACTTCGAGTTGTTTTGATAAAAGAAGTTTGTTAAAAATGATGTAATGTTTGATTGATTACCTAAGGGAATCCGTAAAACAGAAAACTACTTTAAACCTTTTTTAACAGTGCATCACCGGTGGTATCCTATTTACATTGCATACTCAAAATACATTTTAGTTTTATGTTGTAAGTCTTTAAGATCATTTTAATAATCATGGCATAACGTAATATATAAAACAAAACACTGAATGTTTTTTTTTTAAATTAAAATAATTTTAATTTAAAACACTTCACTGTCACATAGTTGAAATTATTTATTTACCTTCGAGCTCCTGTAACAGGCCAACATATGAAATCGTGTTTCTTAATTATCGTTATTTAGTATGTGACAATGGCCGATGAAAAATGACAGAAAATTTTAAAATTGTATTAAAATAAATAAAATAACTATTTTATATAAACAATACTGTAAATACAATTTTATTAAATTATCAATAAGTTATCTAGTCATCATAGATGATTGACAGTGCCAGGCATGGATTATAATGGTTGCACACAATAATTATGAAAAACATATCTAATAAATGTATCCAGTGACAGAACAGAAAAATAAAGAAAACATGTGAGCAATGACTTGGATAATAAGCTTATCCAATGAAAAATATGTTTTACTAACTCTCAAATAAAATCATTAAGTTTTTTATTATAACTTTCAAATTTCCTAAATATTAAAAAGGGCAAAATAAAAACTTTGTAACGTTAGACTCATGAAAACATTAAAATACAAATATTTTTGAACAACCTCTTCCCCCTAATTTTTTGTTCACAAAAGTTTTGTTTAAATTGATAGCAGCGATTATGTAACAAATTACTTGCAGGTGCATAGCTGTGCTGAAGAGAACCTTTTTTACTGGTTGAATGTTGGCGAGATATTATTTGGGGCGATACTCCACTTTTAAATTTAAGATATATCGAGCATATTAATACAAAATTAATAAGAAATAATAATATTAAATGTTAAACTAGAATAATTGAGTTAGGAGGTATACCTGAAAACATATTTTGTTGACACAATGGCTGATTTTGCTCGAAAACTTGTAGAATAATTATGTCATATGGTAACACAGTTTAATTTTGGCTCTTATTTTTGCTTAATTATACTTTTTAATGACCTTAATAATTAGTCTTTCTTTGAATATAGTGATTAATGGTATCTGATAGAACAAATAATTGAGTCGTTCTACATGCCAACGTAAATATATAAATCTTTGCTATGTGTAAGTTCTGTGGTAAAGTTTGTTTTCCAAAATTATTATTGTTAGCTCTTTTTTCGTATTTTTTGTATTGTTTGTCTAAAGCCTTCAGACGTTGTATAAAAACTTCAACTTCATTGCATAATGAGACAAATTCTTGAAAAAAATATAATGTGAATTATTTTTCACAATATCTTTATTGTGTTCTAGTTCTTATACCAGTTCATTAAGAGGTAAATTCTCTCACCTGACGTATGGCACTTAACCCATTGAGAACCAGTGTAACATTTACAATAGCGTTCTCAAAGTGTCATAAGCTCTTAAAATAAACAGGTTGATATATTGCGTTTTAAAAACGATTTCTTTTTAATCGTTGCTCAATTTCCTATCAAGAGACGACTTTATTTAATGCGTTCTTTTTATAATATACAATAAACAATATATATACATATATACAATATAAGTGAGGCAAGCTCTATTTTATTTGAATGTGAATGGCTTCACTTGTGCTATTGTTGATCCATATGCTGTAGTGGTACTGACAGTAGTGTCAGTTATAGTATTATTATTACTATTAGTAATTACACTACCAACTATAAATTTGATATTTTCTAACAGAGTTATGAATATTACTTCAAATTCTTCTAAGCATTAATTATATAAACACAAATAATGAACTTAAATTACATAAATCTTGTTATTAATTAATTAATTAAATAGGTATTTATATAATTGCTTAATTAATTATTTATGGAATTAATTAACGTTTTATTTATTTACCTAAACAAACCTCAAAAAATTTGTCCCCAAATTACAAACCGACCTAACCTGCGTTTCCCCTCTCAGGTGTCTGCGGCGGCGGAGCGAACTACACTTTGGGTCCCCTCGACGGATCAATCTACGCCACGGTTTCTAAGCAGCGCCGCGCTTTTGCCTCCGGCCACTCCCCCCCGCTGCCTTCGCCCGCCCACTCCCCCCCAAGCCACGCCCCCAACGGCCGATACGCCGCATCTATCGACTCGGGCATCGCCAGCAGTAACTCGGCCGGTCACGCACCCGTTTCCCCGCCCACCTCAGACTCATCCTCCCGCGCGTCCGGCGAATCCCGCGGTACGGCGCCTGTAGCGGCGGCGGCGGCCCGGCCAGGGGCCGCGTCAGCCTTATCTGGTGGCGGCGGCGTCGGTGCGCGAGTCGATGCGCGGCAATTGGATGAGCTTTTGGCGGGGATGCTGCTCGACATCGAGAACATCCCCGACTTGAAGCCAGGCCAAGCACCACCGCCGGATATCGATTCCATCCGGTGTCCAGATTTCGGAGCGATGAACGCCAGGAACCGAATGTCGGCTGAACCGCCGGACCACATGGGCGGCACCAGGCTGTCCGACCACCACTTGCATCACCACCACTACCACCAAAACCAACATCACCACAACCACCATCATCACCACCACATTCCCCAGCAGTACGCAGTGGCCCCGCGACCTCCCCCAATAAGTCCTCCCTACAACAACTACAACGGATCCTCAACGCAGGACTCGATGCTGGACAGCTCCCTCAGCACGACCATTGACGACCTTCCCTACCACGCCAGGACAGACTCAAAGCCTTTCAGCTACGGTGCTATCACGTCCTCGACAATCCACTCCCATCGCAGTCCTTCCGAAGGCCTGAGTGACGCCAACACACACTCCCCTTCGCCGTCCACACAGAGAAGAAACTCCAGAGACGCCTTGGCAGCCTCCAGAGTGGGACTGGAGTCTCCCCGACTGGTTAGGCGCATGTCAGGCAGTGTCGGAGGGTCCCCTGGAATCGACATGAGCAACGGCAGGAGATCCCCATCCGTAGGAATCGACATGAGCAACGGCAGGAGATCCCCATCCGTAGGAATCGACATGAGCAACGGCAGGAGATCCCCATCCCTGGACAAGCGGTCCCCTTCTCCCTCCCTCTCCCCCGAGGGGGGCAGCAGAGGGGGGACCCTGAAGAGGGAGAGGGCACATACCCTGACCAACCGCATCATGGCTCGGGATCCGTCTCCGCCTCCGCTGCACAGGTCTCAGATGACCAGATCCGCCTCCAGGCTGGACGACTCTTTTGACGGACCTTACTACCACGAAGGTCTCAGGTGAGCTAAGATTATTTTTTTGACGTAAATATTTTGATCAGATTCAGAATTTCAATTTATACTCTGTGTTTATTGGCTACTATACATCTATTTTAGAAATAATTAAATTATTGAACAATATAAATTGCTCACATTGGTAAATAAAGTTAGGCCTATAATATTTCATGATGTAATTCCGACCTTAACTTCTGATGTATCTTAAAACATTATTCGCACTAATTAAAAGTGAAGGTAAAGCTTTTGAGTTGTGTTAACTTTTTGTTTTATAAATAATTTAATTGATTTTGTTTCAGCGTGTTTTTAATTTTTATTAAATTTATTTTTTTATATTTTGGTATTAACTCGTTTTTTTTATTTAAGCCAAATGAATATATTGTGGTCAGAACAATTATAAATAATCTATTGATTATTTGTGTTGGGCAACTTTTTACTTTAAGCAAAACATTTTTACTTTCAATTTAATTGTCAAGACTAAATTTTAATTGTATATCTTTCTTTTAATTGGGAGATTACACAACCTCTCAATATATCCAAAAGCTGAATTTATTTAGGACTATTTGCATCAGTAATACGATCGAGTGTGTGTGTGTATGTGTGTGTGTAAGTGTGTGTATATGTGCGTGTGTGCGTGTGTGTGTATGTGTCTGTGTGTGGGTGTGTGTGTGTGTGTGTGTGTGTGTGCAAGTGTGTGTATATGTGCGTGTGTGCGTGTGTGTGTGTGTGTGTGTGTATGTGTGTGTGTGAGGAACAAGTGAAACATGAAACATCTGCGGAAAACTTTGATGGTTTTTGCCAACAATAGAAATAAATTTGCCTGTGATGTGGTGTTGATCAAGAGAGATTCGTCGCCTCATTATTTCTTATTGTAATTCTAAAGCGAAGTAAATTACTAGTTTTTATAGATTTTTTTTCAAGTAGTCATTCATCTAGTTTTGTCGGTTTTTTATTTTGTTCGCATTACAAATTGTAATTTCAAAAGCCTTAACGATTAGCTGACAACCATTTAGTGTATGACATATATTTCTATATCAATAATAATTCATTAGCATAACCTTATCAGTTGTGATATATTTCGAATACAAATTTATTATTTTTAATAAGGTATTATAACTAAGATATTATGAGCTGGGGTATTATTAGCTATGGTATTGTATCTATGATATTATGAACTGGGGTCTT
>JARUHE010249829.1:0-13054 GCA_031471125.1 Archaeomysis grebnitzkii | reverse complement strand
TATAATATCAAGTTGTATATACTGTATACATGTAAGAACTTTAAGTTTATTGTAAACATTATCAAGAAACATTTGTTTCGTTTTTGAAATTTCATTTGCAATGAAAAAGAATGTTTTTGGTATATGTCTTTGGAAAATTTGAAGATAAATTTTAAAATTCTCATTACTGTCTTATCTTGACCATAAAAGAAAGACATTTCGCACAACTTTTTAAAACATTATTTCATATATGAACAAATGAAGAGACAAAATATGACAAGAAAGATCTCGAAGTTTTAAATACATTAACTGAAATTAATTATCGTAAATATTAGGTGTGTTCACGAAATCATTTATCGATTTAATGGTTGGAAGTATTTTAGAATGATTATTGAGGTGTTCTATATCAGTCCTATATCATTCGTGAACACGTTTTATGCTCTTTTTGGTTAGGAGAGACAGTATTAACGATCTTAATTCACAGAATATTTTTTTAATTTAATTTATGTTAATGTTGAATGCTCAAGATTTTTTCATCCGATCATCAGGGCCAATGGCTACAAAATACATTCACTGCTTATTTCAACAGGATTTTCTGGTGATAGGCAGTCACCCATCTAAATTCTAATAATTCCAAACCATATTGAACTTTATTGATAGTCGGCAAACGGTTTTTCCAACGTACCTAACCGTTTTTAATGTCCATATGACCAAAAGAAAAATAAATTCCAATCCAAGTTAATACTGGTAATAATGAAGTCATTGGCTTCTAATATAGTGATGCTAAGTTTTCTTCAATATTTGTTTAAAATTAAACTTAATGAACTTTTTTAGTGATTAAAAGCCAAAAATATTGTAATAATTTTTCAATATATAATGTCTATTTCAACCAAAATCCATGAGTTAATAACTGAACAACTTCTTGGGAATACCTTATTGTGGTTTTTATTTTGAGTAAAGTAATTGTTTTAACTTTTATTTCTTGTGTTACCTCCAATATGAAACATCACAATGTACCTTATGTAACGTAACACATATACACATATTTAGTAATATAATTATTTTGACTTTTATTTCTTGTGTTATCTCCAATATGAAAGATCACAATGTACCTTACGTAACGTAACACATATAAAAACATATACACAATAGTTCATCCTAACTGCTAGGTACATTGCGTGCCAAGAGGTTAATTACTTGAAGATGGAATGAAGTTATATTTCAACAGAGATTTGTACCTTCAACATGAGAAATGCAACACCTGGAATAACAGATTCGTGATTAAAGTAGCACATCATTACCCATTTACACTGTCTATGTAAATCAATGGAACTGTTTATTACCTTCGACAGACACTCATGATATTAACTTCTCGACACCGGTTCCTCATTAAATACGACCCTAATTAATACATTGCAAGACACATAATGTACATTTTTAATTATTTGTTCAAAGGAATGAAAAATTCATAGTTCTTAACCGCCAAATAAATTTATTTGAAATGATAATAAATATTTTACAACGAAAGGTTCCTAAACTAACCCATACTTAAGTTGTCATTAGGGTTCGTTTTAGATTTCAGCCTCAAGATATTTTAGCAAGAGAAAGTGAAAAAAAATCATCAGCAATTCTTTGAAAATTTATTGAAAAAACAATTTTAAAAATGTCGTTTTCTTTATCCAATATCAAGCACTTCTACATGATTCGATAATTATCTTTAATGTAAGTTTCTTGAAAAGTCTAATTTCTTGTTTAAAGTTTTATCTTTATAAAAAATTTAATACTGGAATATCATATAATAATTTACATAACGTGAGAACATTTTTGAAATTGTAATTATGAATGTGAATTTTTTTAATTGCTATGTTCTAGTTGTCCAAACTACATTTTTTATGTAGTTTGACGAGCGAACTCTGAAAGGCGGAGGAATGCAATTGGAAAATTATTTCACAGTTGTCTCCACAAAAATATAAAGTAAGCTTAAAAAAACTGTATTATGTATGTTTGCATAATTTTCAAATCATTGGATGAAAGTTAAGCACAAAATTGTGAGCAATAACAAACACAAAAGAAATAATCAAGCTACTCTACTGTACTGATCTTTAAGAATTCTTGATATCGTTGCTGTTCAATGGAGTTAGATTTTAACAATATTAATTGTAACTATAACGATTTCGTTTTATTTTGTTAGCATATAAGAATACTTTAAAACAATGGTAACTATAATGGCTTAATCATCTCATTCGAAAAATGTGTAAAACTCATCAATAAACTTATTCATAAACGATTTAAATATTATAAAATTAAAGAAAACAAATATTGTTTTGTATACAAGGCATTTAATGCTTTTGTGTCCTTAAAACAAACTTAATGATATTTTGTTCAAGTCTTAGAGAAAATCATTGAATGGCAGTTTGCATTTACTGGACTTGATATAAATAATTAATTAATGTAAGTGCTAATGGAAGTGCCTCTAACAAACTCTGTACATTAGCAAATGCAGAAATGTAAATTAGAATGAATATACAATCTTGAGTTTTTGAAAATATAATAATAATGATTGCATGTAAATCCAATTTAGCTTTGAATTGCTCAACACTATTTTATGTTCAAGAAGTATTTTGCTTATATCATTGTCGTTAATTAAAACAATTAAAACGTGTTGAGTTAATAACAGCGATAGGGCACATGAGTTTAATACTCTTAATTGGTATGTTAGCATTTAAAACCAAACAATCAAATAATACTAAACTACCACAAAGTAATTTTTTTTATTATTTCCTAAATAAATCATTAAAAATGTTTTCAATAAAAGTAAAATTCTTTTAGTTATTATTTCATTCACAGATTATGAATAAATTGATGTTTATTAATTTATGAAGTAATAAACATTAATTACGCAAAGATTATCATTTGATGAAACTTTGTAATGGCTGTACAGTGTACACATACATTGCATACTAATACACATTAATCCAATTAGTTTTTTATAACTAAAAATTTAATATAAATAATAGAATATATTTATTTTTACCAAACACAAGAAGCCTGTAATAGTGAAAAATTGGTTAAATAAGGCATATTGCTTTTATACTTCGCTGTATTAACACTGGCAACCAACATTAGGGATTGTTCTCTCTACATGCCCCTTGCATCGAAATTATGAATACATAACAATATGACTAAATTTTATCTTCTCAGTTATTTTATATCTAAATTTCGTTATGTATGAAATTATACTTTTTGTTCCAGTATGTCATATAAAACGCTTTTTAATAAAGATGATTAGTATTTTTTTAAATGAAATACTCAAATAACGTAATAAGGTTAATGGAAAAAGAGATTTAAGACCCAATTATTTTAATTTTTAAATGAACAATATTTTATTTTGGTTGAAAATCAAATGGAATAGAGTTAAAATGATGTTCTACAGTAGATGAACCAAGTGTTTGAAGTTTTTAAATGTTTGTAAATTGATGATTTTTTAACCGAAAGTTAATTTTATGACTACCATTTCTTACCTTGATGGGGTGAAAACCCCATCAGAAGCACGTAGAAGCACCATGTGCCAAAAACGTATTTTAGTCTAGCATATACATTTTTACAAAAGTTTTAAAAATGTCTTATTTTCATGTGTATGATATTTAATTACTTGCACATTAAATTGATATTAATTCAAACCATATGTTTGGTAACACATTCATACATAACATAGTAAAATTTCAAAAATATATATAAACACATAAACAGAAATTACTTGAAGTAAAATACAAGATTAATAGGTAGATGATTGTAAAAATTATTTTTTTTATGTATTTATTGATAAATTTTGAATTGGTTCATGGGGATTGATAAACAAAAAACTCCTAAAATTAATTGCTCTATCAATACTAATAATAGTATTTTTAAGTACTACGATGGTGTATTCCAGTGGAAAAAAACAATGGTGAATTGAAACACAGATGCCGTCGTGTGACATGAAAATGATGAAAGGATAACAAAACCGTAAAATAGATAATATAAATACCATGAACATAATGAAGCGATAACAAAGCCGTAACATAAACTTAAAAGTGAAACCATGAACACTGAATTTAATTTACTCGCATATATTTGATATGTTCATATTGATTTGTTTTTTGTTGAGTAACTTGTTGTAAATTTATATTTCTAAAAATATACGTTGCGTTGTTTATGAATCCACCTTCAAAGTTTAAATGGTGATTCTCAAAAATCACTACACCAAAGTGACCCAATTGTACGAAAACAGCGTGGAATTCACCACTCGACAGCGTATAATGGAATGTAATTATAATTTCATAATTTATGAAATAAAGTATTTATAAAGAAATAAAACTACAGAAACTCATCTACCCAAACTCTCTCGTATGTGCAGAGTGTAAATTAATATATAAATAAGAGGACCTTTAAAAAAATTAATGGTGGACGTATGATTTCTACTTGCGATACAAAACTAGTTATAACTATATTTAATATTGCATTAGTTTTAATAATTTTTCTATGAATAAACATATTTAACTATATTGCAACTTTTTGGAAAGTTATTTTTGAAACAATTAAATTTATATTTAAAAAAAACTTTGGTGTAGGCAGTCTGGAGATTGACCGTTTAAATTATTATCCGCTTGACATAGTAACACAATCTGAAACAAAGATAACTATTTTGCCTCTGCCAAGTTTTAAGCTGGAATCAAGGTGTACGTTATATATATAAAATGACCAAACTATGAACAGAAACGTTGAAATACACAAAATAAAAAGTGAATACAATGTTAAGAAATACAAAAATATATTTTTCTAAGACTCGAGGTTGACTTATGACGAAATAGAAAGATAAAGTAACAGCATCATCTAATTTAAGACATTTTAGGAGGTTTTGTTTATAAGAGTAGGACTCTTCAAAAAAATTTTCAAGGAATGTTTTGAAGTATTGTTGCTATAGTGAAATATATCTATCGAATAGCAAGGTGTAAATCGGAAGTTTTTCCAAACTGAAGGCACCTTTCAGAACTTCACTCGTTGAATATTTCCTTGTTATTTCAACAATTTTATATATGTTTTGATATTCCAATAAACTTTTATTCATCACTAATTAGTGCGTAAATGAATGGTTAAGGATTTATGAAGGTTTCTTTTAAAATTGGAGGCACATGTCATCACGAAAATAGCGTTAGATTTACGCTCTGTCGAATATATAATTTTAATGAGTTAAAATTTCTTATAAACTGATGTCGACTAAAGTTAAACCACTCGTCTAAAATATACTTTTTCATAGGTTCATTATGTAATTTGAATTGCGTGTCTGTATAATCTATTCTAAATGGAGGACTTTTATGAATGTGTTTTATTCATGTCATAAAATAAACTTTCTAGAGTGTAAAATAAATACTTACTACAACTTCTATACTGGTCTAGTGAATATGTTATTACTTGACCTTCGTAAATTATATCTTATTCAAATACCAATTGTCATACTCTAATATTTTCATTAAAAAAAGGCAAGTTAAGACCTAATAACAACAACGTTCAAATTTGGAATGTTAATCTAATCTAAAGAACTGATAACAACTGATAACAACTGATAACAACAACGTTCAAATTTGGAATGTTAATCTAATCCAAAGAACTGATGACCAAGTTAACTTCATTCTAGACAGGGTGCCATAAAGTCTGTTATTAACTTCTTCTTCTTCACAGAGGAAAAATTACTCTTAAATGTTTTATTGAATTTTATTTGTAGTGTTATTATGTTTTATTGAATGTATTGTATTTTCTACGTGATTTTTTATTGGATTTTATGCGTAAGGTTTTATTGTATTTTCTTGAATTTTGTTAATAACTTTTTTAAAGTCTATGCATAGTGTTTTATTGAATTTTTTTATTTTCCAATTTTACTAAATCATGATAGTTGATTTTTTTTTAATTTAATTTAATTTCCTTGTACTTGTTTTTTTCTTCTCAAAACTAATGTATTGTAAACGAATAACTGAGTATTGCGAATTAAAAATTTGTTTGTTTGTTTATAAATGCACTTTACGAAAAATAATGTCAATTTCACATCTTACGTATATTGTTCGAAAGATAACAAATTTATGTGTCAATCCAACATCTAGAAAAACACCAAATCGAATACATTCTAAAAACACTTATACAAATAACGTGTTTGTTAAAATATACAAAAATACAATTTTTTCTTTTCTTTTATAAAAGCTTAAGCAATAATTTCGTACGGTCAATAGTGTTTTAATTGAGATATCGTAAAAGGGGTTAAAATCTACTTCATTTATCAAAACAATAAAAAAGCTTACCATAACATAAAATTAAAACAATACATTTGTCTCTGCAGTTATACTTTATAAATACCGGTTCATCGGTATTGATCAATCCGAATCAATCCGGATCGATGCAGATGCAACAGTTAATAGATTGATAGCGTTGAATATTTTACTAAAACCACACAAAAGAATTCTTAAATTTTAAGTTCAATTGAAATCTAAGTTAAAATCCTCAAAATCCTTTACAGCAACAAAACATTTTTGAAAATTATTGGATTTTTCAATGTTGCAATGTAATGTGATTAAGACAATGGAATTAAAAGCAATATTTTAAATAACTTATTTTCAACGAATTTATGATTTAGATTGTCATGATTTATTTTCTAATTTTTATCTTTTTATTATATTATAATCTATTTTGTTACATGTACTACATTTATTACATTTATTACATTTACTAAATTTATTACAGATAAAAGTTTCAACATTTCAATATCTATTTTGAAACATTATTATTATACATTATACAGTATAATAAGTCAAAATTAAAAAGAACAATCCTAGTTTACTAGTTCTTGAGCTGAAATATTTTTTAAAAATTTATAAATTTGTATTTTGAGATAATACAATTGAAACTTTCTCCTTGCAGGCATAATCATGTAACTTTAATTTTCACAAATTATTTTCAACAGTAGTGGATTTTCTTAAAATTATCTTCCAAGTTATTAATCTTGTCATTGTTTTTAAATTTTAGAAAATAATTCAGATTTTCAGTTTTTTTAACAAACACTACAAAAAATCTAACCTTGGTCTTCTTATCTATTTCTTACAAACATTTAATTTTAGCGTCTTGTGTCTTCAATCTCTGTATCTTCCACTGTTTTAATTTACAAATTTAAATTTTCATTCATTAAAATATTGTTTAAATGTGTGTTTTAATGTCAAGAAACTATTTTAAAAACTAGTTTTCTTAAATATAAAAACTTGTTTTATGTAAATTTTAGTTTGCATAATTATTTGTACTTTTAATGAGGCATTATTTTTAATGGTTATAGAATTGCTACCAAAGTTTACACTTGTGAGATTAATATCGAGTAATTATCATTTCGAAATATTAATTAAAGGAAATGAAGCAATAAAAATAATAATGAGACAAATTGCTCAACAGCGATCATCAAACATTTTTTTTTTGTTTTAGAAATGTTGAATAGAAAATACAATTTCATTAAAAAAACTAATGCAATATTTCAATACTGATGCAATATTTCAATACTAATGCAATATTTCAATACTAAACAATATTTCAATACGAATGCAATATTTCAATACTAAACAATATTTCCATACTAATGCAATACTTCAATACTAATGCAACATTTCAATACTAAACAATATTTCAATACTAATGCAATATTTCAATACTAATACAATATTTCAATACTAATGAAATATTTAAATACTATATAATATTTCAATACTAATTCAATATTTCAATACTTATACAATATTTCAATACTAATTTTATATTTCAATGCTAATGCAATATTTCAATACTAATACTTAATATTTAAATATTATATAATATTTAAATACTATTCAATATTTCAATAATTATACAACATTTCAATGCTAATACAATATTTCAATACTATACAATATTTCCATACTAATCCAATATTTCAATACTATTCAATATTTGAATACTATTCAATATTTCATTACTTATACAATATTTAAATACTAATACAATATTTCAATACTAATGCGATATTTCAATACTATATACTATTTCAATATTATACAGTGTTTCAATACTATAAAATATTTCAATACTATATAATATTTCAAATACTAACACAATATTTTAATACTAATACAATGTTTCAAATACGAAAGCATTATTTCAATACTAATACAATATTTCAATACTAATGCAATATTGTAATTTGAATGCAATATTTCAATACTAATACAATATTTCAATACTAATGCAATATTTTAATTTTAATGCAATATTTCAATACTAATACAATAATTCAAATGCGAATGCAATATTTCAATACTAATACAATATTTCAATACTAATACAATATTTCAATACTAATACAATATTTCAATACTAACATAATATTTTAATACTAATGCAACATTTCACTAATATACAACACTTCAGTACTATTGCAATATTTCAATACTAATACAATATTTCAAATATTATTGCAATATTTCAATACTATACAATACTTCAATACTAATGCATTATTTCAAATACGAAAGTATTATTTCAATACTAATACAATATTTCAAATACTAACACAATATTTTATTACTAATACAATATTTCAATACTAATGCAATATTTTAATTTTAATGCAATATTTCAATACTAATACAATATTTCAAATACGAATGCAATATTTCAATACTAATACAATATTTCAATACTAATGCATTATTTTAATTTTAATGCAATATTTCAATACTAATACAATATTTCAAATACCAATGCGATATTTCAATACTAATACAACATTTCAAATGCGAATGCAATATTTCTATACTAATGCAATATTTCAATACTAATACAATATTTAAATACAAATAGAATATTTTAATACTAATGCAACATTTCAATAATATACAAAACTTCAGTAATATTGCAATATTTCAATACTAATACAATATTTCAATACTAATGCAATATTTTAATTGTAATGCAATATTTCAATACTAATGCAATATTTCAAATACGAATGCAATATTTCAATACTAAAAAAATATTTCAAATGCGAATGCAATATTTCAATACTAATACAATATTTCAAATGCGAATGCAATATTTCAATACTAATACAATATTTAAATACTAATGCATTATTTCAATATAAACACAATGTTTTAATACTAATACAATATTTCAAATACTAACACAATGTTTTAATACTAATGCAATTTTTTAATTTGAATGCAATATTTCAATACTAATACAATATTTCAAGTACTAACACAATATTTTAATACTAATACAATATTTCAAATACGAATGCAATATTTCAATACTAATAAAATATTTCAAATGCGAATGCAATATTTCAATACTAATACAATATTTAAATACTAATGCATTATTTCAATATAAATACAATGTTTTAATACTAATATAGCATTTCAAATAGTAATACAATATTTCAAATACTAACCCCATATTTCAATACTAATGCAATATTTTAATTTTAATGCAATATTTCAAATACACTGCAATATTTCAATACTTTACAATATTTCAATACTAATGGATTATTTCAAATATACGAATGCAATAGTTCAATACTAATACAATATTTCAAATACGAAAGCATTATTTCAATACTAATACAATATTTCAATACTATACAATATTTCAATACTATTTAATATTTCAATACAATATTTCAATACTATACAATATTCCAATATTAATGCACTATTGTTATTATTGAATTAGTAACTTATTGAGAAAAAATGTTTAAATTAATAAATTGTTAATGATTAAATATACAGTTTTTAAATTTGCTGTTCATTAAAGATGGAGTTATTCCAATTAGAAAATTAATTTCATTTAAATTATTTGTCTTTGTTTCAAAATGACAATGCAAATTGGTTTGTTATTTATTTTAGGCTTGGTTAAGCATTTGACCCTTCATTTAGTCTATACCCGCTCAATTATCTAAATATAGCACCGGAAGTGAAGAAAAAATTGGGTAAAGTGGCTTCAAGATTATGTAAATATTCGACGACAAAAATATTGGCGGGTTAATCCATAAATAGGCCTGTGGGCAATACCATAGAATAGATTATAGACATATAGCTGCACCATTCAATTTTATAAGCGTGGACACAAATAAGCAGTCTTAAGCAGTTTTTTCAATATACGTCCCGTATGATTCAATGTAAACCGTCTGTTTTTGTGAACCTATATAGAGTATAATCAATAACAAGAAAACATTTTATAATGAAATATATTCAATATTGTAATTAAAACGTTAATCCGTGATTATATATAAGTTGACTATAATAAATAACAATTAAAATATAAGTATTAAATGATTTAACAAAGGAAATATTCATCCAAAGAAAAAAGAAAAATACATTGAAATCACATTGTGAGTCTAATTCTATTAATGTATCTGGCATTATTTTGGTGGAAGTATCTGGCAACTCGAGGTCCATACTTTTCCATTGAAAATTCTTAAATTGAGCTTCTATATGTCTGTAATCTATGGTAATATTTTCGGTGTTTCCAATTGGCATGTATGGTATCATACATGTATTACATAAACATTATAAAGTTGATCATGCTTATCAATTTATGATATCCATTAAATACCGTACCATACGCCATCCTTGATACGATAGCAACGGTGTATATTTTATAAGCTTTAAAACATTAAATTTGTCTAAAAACATAGTCTTACAAAACCTTTAAAAGTATAAAATCATTTTAATAAAACATTAAATTTGTTTAAAAACACAATCTTAAAAAACCTTTAAAAGTATAAAATCATTTTATTAAAATTCATCATTATACAAGAAAATGTAAACGAAATTATTCTGGATATCCATCTCTTGAAAACAGTTTTGAAAGAAGTTCAAAACATTTCGAAAGCATTGAATGATTTCCATCAAATCAAATTAGTTCACAAAAAGTTATCAAATTTCAAAATGTAAATATTTTGTTTTGGATTTTAAGAAAGTTTATTGATGCGTAAACAGTTTGATCCGCGACCTTTTTTGAACGTCATATTATCACATTTAAGCATGACAACATTGAGCTATAAGGACTAAAATACATTAAAGTTGGTGCTAAAAACAGCCTTATTGTTTGGAACATGGCTTTCCTTCAAACATTAAAAGGTCAATAAATTGTATCAGAAACAAGTCGAGAACAGATTATCATCATAATTGGCTCAATTTTTATTTTATTTTTGTTTTAAATTTCAAAATAATTATTTAAAAAATATAAAAAACATATAACATAATTATGAAAAGACATTCAATAGGTTTATACAATTTTTAATCTCAACCCTTTCATTGTTGAATAATTGTTATTATTGTTGTTTAATAATTAATAATTAGTATTATTAGTGTTATTGTTTAATACTTAATAATTAACAACTAACTTTTACTATTTAATAATAATTATTATTGTAAATTAAACCTTATAATGGCCATCATTATTGCATGGTACAACTTTAAACAATTTTAATAATAAATTGTAAGAAAGTTAATAATTGATTAATTTTAACGTTTCAAAATTATGATAATCTATCAATTTAATAAAAATAATAAGTTAATAACATATAAATATTTTAATTATCATTAAATATAATCATAATTTTTACAACACAATTATGACTGCAAGTGTTTTAATTGAACTATTTTTCAAAATAAAATGTTAAAAGTTTGTACAATACAAAAATATGCTTTGTTGAACGCATTTCAAGAACGAAATATTAATAAATTTATCAGAAAATGTTTTAGAATTCATTTAATTCAGTATTTTTATTTATATTTTCATTGTAATCATATTAAAACAATTATAATCATAAAAATAATTTGAAATTTATTCTACAAAATCACAATTCAAGTTTTCATTTTAATTAATTTAAAAATATACAATTTTAAAAGAAAAAGTTTTTAAAATAGTTTAAATATAATTTTCTGAAGACAAAGATTTTAAAATGAGAAATAGTTTTTTCAGTATCGATCCGTTACTAATCCCGCCATAAAATCCTTAACGGAAATTGATTTTTAAATAATTTATAATT
The DNA here is from genome assembly GCA_031471125.1 of Archaeomysis grebnitzkii. Taxonomy (NCBI): domain Eukaryota; kingdom Metazoa; phylum Arthropoda; class Malacostraca; order Mysida; family Mysidae; genus Archaeomysis; species Archaeomysis grebnitzkii. The sequence goes on along the minus strand of JARUHE010249829.1, from coordinate 972 downwards.
TTAAAAAATATCCACAAAATGTATGATCAAAAAAGACAACTTTAATTATAATCAATTCTATCGCATCGCTACAATGGTGTGTGAAATTTTACTTTTTATCCTTGTTTTGTGCTTTCTTGAGTTTTAAGACTTTAGGTATCGAGGTAATGTACAATCCATACAAAGATAAAAATACAAGTTAAGTGAATAATTTTATCTCTCATATAAATAGTTTTATGATAATTATAATTCACGTATTTTTGGAATTTTATACAAAACCTACAGTTTACAGTCCCGAAATTTTTAATTTATTTTATACTGTGTTATTTAGAATAATTGTAGAAAACAATCAAACATAAATAATCAAGCCTAAGAATATATTTCGACATAAACATTTAAAATTGACATTTAAAGAACTTAAATCATATACTTCACTCCTCCAACATAAACAACCTTTATGAGATAACCTTTGATCGGCAAGAAGTTATCAAATTATATGCATTAGTTGCAGTAGTCTCCAATAAAGAAATATAATAATTTCGTGAGCAAAACAAAATTTAGGTTCATTTGAAACCCTACACTTCCAAATAAATTTACATTATTAATATATTGCAATAAAAAAGAAAGATTTTCACTCATTGTTCGGTTTTGTCAACGGCCTTAGCCACGTTGAAACACCGCTTCCGTCAGTTCAGCGAAGTTAAGCACCGTTAGGTCTGGTTAGTACCTCCTGGTTGGGTGACCGCCTGCGAATACCAGATGTGCTGAACTTGCATCCATAGCCTGGTCCACTGGGACCCATAAATTAATTTTCAAAAAAATAGAAATCGAACTCTTCGGTTTGCATGCAAAGAACGTCAGGAGTAACAATATTGATAAATGTACAAAGCACAATTTAGAACAAAACAAAATAATTATTTTGTTTATCTTAACAATGTGACCATTAATCATTTGTTTAATAAAATTGACGGTAAAGGTTTATTTTGGTAGCTT
>JARUHE010249718.1:0-13055 GCA_031471125.1 Archaeomysis grebnitzkii | reverse complement strand
ATATGATAAGCTTACAACTAAACATATAGTGTAGTATCTAGGAAAAACAATTTAATTTTTTCAGTCAAGCAAGTTAAAAGTATGTTCCGAGCTCATAAAAAAATAATTGCACATATATTATATATGTATATTGTATCTACAGTTGATGAATTGTATGTATATGTAAATAAATGTATAATAATAATTGTTGTATCTTAAATATATATATTTACAAGTAAATGATTGGATTTTTAAATATATAATTTTCTAAATAAAACATAAGCTACAGATTTCCTTATGAAAAGTTACAAAAGTTTTACAATTTACCAAACTACCTTGAAGAGTATTCGAATTTAAGCTCTATTTTATTGCTATATTTTTATATAACCAAACTGTTTTCGGTTTTTAATTGTTGAACATATTGAAAATCTATTACTCTGCCTTATTGGGTGTCTAATACAAGCTCAAACAAAAAATATTGATGGTTTAACACTAAAATCTTTTCATTTAACACAATATAAACACGAACAATTTTTATACAGTAAAAATATCAAAAATATATTTATGGTTTTAAATTTATTTTCACATATGACATAAGTAAACAATTGTAAATTAAACTTTTAAAAGAAAACATTTTACTTAAATTTGTTAAACGGTTTATTTTTCATATAATGAATGGTAGCATTTATTATTAGCAAACTTTTCTACATAAGAGAAAATAAGAAAATCAATGATCACATAAAAGTCAATTTTTGGCTCTAAACACAAACTGAAATTAAAACTATTCAAAAAAGTGTTAGCATGGATATTATTGTAAATAGAACTGCACACAAAATGACGTTATAAAAGATATGAGGAAGTACACGACTCTATGTGTTAAACGCTATGTAAAATACTGTGAAGAAACCTTTATATTTGAAAGCTATAACATGTAATATTGTGAGACTTTTGAAATAAATTAGCTTATTCCTCAGTGTTATAATCAGGTTTGAATAAATATCATATGCAATGATTGCATATCACCAACTATATACTGAAATATTTATAGACAGAAAAAAGCTGAAAATAGATAAACCTCTTAATTAATAATTAACTCAATAAAATCTGTCAGTGTTTTATATTTGCAATATCATAAGTCAAATTTTCTTGCAGTTATTATTGCAAAGTACAGAAAGATAAGGAAACCGGAAGTTTATATTCATTTATTATCTCGATTATACATAATAATAATAAAGTTATTATGCAGTACAATTGATGTTTAATGCAGTCAATGTGTGTAAAGTTGATGTCTTTTATTCAATAATATCCAATTGCAAAGACTTGATTGTTATATTTTACAGTATGTTTTTGTTCAAACTTTATGCTCAAGAAAACATAAATCAAATCAGAAATTAAAATAATCATTTATAGAAAAATATTTAGTAAACGATAGCAATATGAATAATTTTCAGTTTTTAAAGTTACTCAAAACTTCAAATTTAGATGTAATATAAAAGTTCCTTTCTTTGTAGAAAATATTCCATTCAATCGATGTACAAAGCAGAAATATTTTTTTTATTTAAATTAAACAAAGCCAATCAAGTTACTACGGTGTAGTTATTAATAGTATTATTACTTGGTTTATATTGTTACAAAATTGAATAGAAACATTAAAATATAATGTATGAAACTAAAAAGTGAGTTATTTAAAATATAGAAACCACATATAAACGATATGTAATAACATGTAAGAGTTAAATATAAATATGTAGATATAGTATATAAATATATTAGTTTTTTGTTTCTTTTGTCCTGATTATTTTTGAGAAATATTAAACGTTGATGGTTAACCATTCATGAACATTTAACACGTAAAATATGTTTAGATTTCTGGATAAAAAGTTTGTTTTTGATTGCAGACACTCACATCGATATGACTTATACAACTAAGAACCATCCTAAAAACTTCAGGGGTGTAATACCGTCTAAGTAATTAAATTTATAGTACATATTCATATTTGAATCCTTCAATTAACTTTATAAACAAAACAGAAGTATTGATTTTTTTGTTGTGATGTCTTGCAATAACCAATACAATAATTTAAAATTGTATACTTGTATATGTTTTAGTTGAAGAAGATGCATATTTAGGGATGGTATTACAAACTATCTTTATTTTAAGTGGATAATTGGTAAAAAGATTCAAAATTCGCAACATATCTTCTCCTGTTAGTATGACCAAAGCATAATAAATCTATTCACACCACGTACACCGAAGTAATGGGTATAGCCCAAAACCTGCTAATGGTTACGGTCGGATGCAGATGCGTATTTGTCTAGTCAAAACTAAAGATGCGTGATTCACAGATGCATATCGAGCTGGTCAGTGTGATACAAATTTTTATCAGACAATGGTTTGTATGAACACCGTGCGTTCATCCCAAGGTTAATGATCTGTTTAGTTGTTTTATTTCAAAATAACTTTGTAATTATATGAAATATATTTATTTCTTATGAAATAAATACTTAAATACGATCAAAAATAAACATACACTTAAAATAAAAAATATTTTTTGGAATTCTGTCAAAAAATTGAATTACTGATAAAGTTTATATCATACAGTAAATGAAGCACGTATGTGTAACGCATCCGTAGTTTTGACTAGACAAATACGCATCCGACTGTAACCATTGTGGTTGATAAAGGTCCAAGTTACAGTTCTATTCCGGCAAACATGGCGACAGTACGGCTGAAGACTGGCAACCCAATCTGGGCCGTTGTGCAAATATAGTCCTGCCCAGATCTGGCCGGAATCGGCAGATGGATCTTGGGCAATAATATCTTTGCTGTCAAGGAATTCTCTTTTTTTGCGTTAATAAAAGGGGCTGCTAGTAGTTGTCTGTTGATAAAAGGAGCTGCCAATAATTTTGTGTTTTCATTGACAAAATGGGCTGCTGGTAATTTGGTGTTGTTATTGACAAAAGGGCCTGCCGGTAATTATGTGTTGTTCTAGACAAAAGGGCTTGCCAGTAATTTTGTGTTAGTGCCAAAAAGGGCTGCCAGTAATTGTTTTTTGGTGTTGACAAAAGGGCTGCCAATAACTATGTTATGTTATTTACAAAAAGGGCTGCCGGTAATTGTTTTTGCCTGCTGTCTATCAAACTTGCACTAAAATCATATCCAATCAACAAATGTTACAAAAAAGCTAGGAGATTAATGTGGAATAAAGAATTATAAATCGCATTGGTTCAAAATCTATTTCATTGAAAAATTTAATGCGGCTGTATCCTCTTAGTCTCCTGTGCTAAGCTTCCCTCGACTTAAAGCCTCATGTCGGCTGCATTTATTTGATGTGGGTAATTATGGTGAGAATAATACTTTTAGGAGCTGTTACAGCTGAAAAGCACTCTATAAATTTGACGTATTGTTTTCAATATGTTCTAAACTGAATTTTCATTAAAATGTGAAAAAAGAATTTCCCGTTTTTTTATAATTGTGTAGGATTAAATGGCATTACATCTAGCACTTTAGGTATCATCTTTCTTTAACTAAAATGCAATTTAATTTAATAAATTTTTATGTAGGAATAAAATAAAACATGAGCAATAAATTTTATATTTACAATTATAAAAATAAAATAAAATATTTTAAATTTTAATGAAAAAGCTAATAAAACATCAGTATTGCATTTGTATTTAATTTAAAATAGCTGCTAATAAATATTTATTTTTGTCAAGGCACTTACAATAACTTCTCTAGATTTTGTTTTATTTATATCATATTATATTAGTATAATTAGTTAAAAATTGTCACTCACTAAAAATGACATGTGTTCATTTTAATTTAGAGCCAGTTAAAAACAATAAAATAGTCATAGACTTTTATTAAATTAATCAGTTAACAACTAAACTGTTTACAGCATTCTTGAATTTTGTAAAATATAACTTTGAAACATAACATTCACACCATCTCGTAGATTTTTTTTACTTTCACCGTGCCTGTTAAATTGATTAACTTACATTTAAAGACATTGCAAGAAGCAAACAATGACCCATTATTAAATTGGAATTTTACATTTCTTTGTTACCAATAGCCAGATTTGTAAAACTAATTAACTATGCTCATAAACATCGTGAAGATTTCAATGTTTTAAACTTAGAGAATAATAGAACACTTCAAAATTCTCAACTTACGAAAACAACCCAGCATTCCTTATTATTAGAATTATTATACCATACAGCTATGTCTTATATTTTAATATAGAAAACTATTCACAAAACTAAAATGATAACACAAAATAAATAAAAGTAATTATATAAACTATTTAGGATATTAATTCAAGTAAACTATATAAAATTTTGAAACACGATAAGCAGCAACAAGTTTTTGACATGTTATACAGCACGATCGACGAAGACAAATCAAGCAAATAGTCATGAAGAAATAGATAAAAATTGATTTGCTTAGTGCCATAAAAAATTCAAAAAAAAAATGTGAGGAAAAAACTTTTATGAAAAAAGAAGTAAATAAAAATTCCGATAACTTTTGAAATCACAAATAATTCAGTATCTCAATGGTACATTATTCTATTGTATTAATTAAAATTTTAAATATTTAAAGAAAAACTCATGATTATAAAATGAAGCCCATCATCACTAGCAGAGTACCGATCTAAACTGCGGAAAACACTTTCCTAGTTTATGAATGCACAATTAACTATTGGGAGCATACAAAGTTCATATATTGGTTCACTTGAATAACATCAAATATTTGTACATTGGAAAAATCTGAATAAAACATATTGAATATTTAAATTAAATTATCTAATCTATAAATAAAACATTAAATAGTGACATTAACCCATATTGCATATTTTATATATATTTATAATGTTGTTATGAATGGTTGATTAAAACCCAATTTCTAGACTAAACTTAAGTTTAAGCCCATTCTAGAAGTTTGTATGTTTAATTTGTACTGTTCAAAGTTGCAACCATATGCAATATTGGGTTATTTGTGTAGCATTATGTAATAACAGAATGTTTTCTAAAAATTTAAATTTTCATAAAATACAACAAACCAAAGATCTAAAAATATTAAAAACTCGTAACAACCTTTATTGAAAATTCTTAATTTTTTCAACATTTTCACCCATAAAAACAAACTTTTAAAAGATGCTACCTCAAAAACTCAACATACACCGGAATATATGAACAGAAAAAGAAGTAAAGGAAAGTAGAACAAACATGCATATTAATGAACAAGTGCAACAGTATTCCATCTTCTACTGCCGAATGTCACAAAAATTCAAAACTTGTGTGAATAGGGTTTCCCAACCAAAGTAAAATCAAATATATAAGATTAAGACAATGAAAATGATGATCAAACTAGAAATTTGAACTACAAGGTGAATGTCTTACACTGTACCTCATACTTGACCCAACTTTGACAGCTGTAGGGGAAGACAAATTCTTTTCCGGAGGAGTACTACACGTAGCCAATCTACTAATTGGCCGAGGCCCTGTGGATTGCCTGCGGATATTACTCATTCTTCTTGAATTTCGACTTCGAGCTGATAGCAGTGCATTAGTTGCCGGATATCTCTTCGAAGTTGCATACTCGGACTTAATTGCCACTCTGGGATTGTTATTGTTATTGTTATTATTATTATTATTATTATTATTACAACTTTGAAAACTGTTTGAACTTCGTCTTGAACTTGCTGTGTATGGTCGGTTACTCATCGATCTCAGTTGAGTTGAATATAAACTAGACGAAGAACATTTGAGATTTGATGAACTAAAGGTAGATTCTTGATTTACTGGTGCAGAAACATAATTGGACCTGGTCTCAACTTTTATTCTCTTTTCATTGTTGGAAATGTTGTTCATGCTGATTCTTTTGTTTTCAGTTTGGCTTTTACAACTGTAGCTGTTTCGAATTCGTGTGCTATTCATATTTATATAATTGGTCGACATTGGACTTCGATAGGTTGCAGATGCATTGAGTTTACGGACAGTTGCAAATTTGACCGAGTTTTCATTCAATGTTGAGCATGGCGGAGACAACTGATTCCCTTCAATTTCTTTATTATTCAAATGTTTATTTTTTATGATAGAATTATTTTTAACAATCTTGGATGAATTACTCCAAGTTTTTGGTGGTGTGAGATAACCTTTTGCCCTTAGAAAACTGCTTTTCAAGGAATCTCCAGGAGAATGAGGCTTTCTATTCTCTGAAAAATTTAGCTCGCTACCTGTTTGAGATGAAGAAGTAGAATTCAAAATAGATATTTTTGAAACTCTAGCAGATGAAAGTTTATCATTTTTCTTTTCATTTGTCATTGGTGATTTCAAAATCAATGTTCTAATGGGAGATTTGAAAGACCCAGATTTCGGAGTAGTTGGAGAACCGTTTAATTTATCACTGCATGGAGGTTTCAATGTTTTTGCTCTGAGAAGACCTTTCGATTTCTTATAGGCCTGAGGTTCATGTGTTGGAGACTCTTCTTTGATGGATGTTGTTGCCTGAAATTAACAATGTATGAATAAAATGATTAGTTTTATCAAATATTTTTATAATTACTAATTGTAAATATTTTCCTCCTATTGACATTGGTAAGAATTGCTAATCTAAACACTAAATGTGTTGTATAAAAATATGTCCTTTATTTTAAAATAATATAATTCAAATATTCCAAAATAAATGAGAAAATTGTAAGACAATATTTTTCTTTTAATCAGCACTATTCTTATAAATTAAACAGTCCTGTCTATGTAAATGAAATCCAAGAAGGCCTGCCAAAATTAATTTAAGAGTTCACCTAATGTAATTTAAGAAGACATGCAAAACATAATTTAACATGGTGTACCAAATATAATTCAAGAAGGCTTAACAAATATAATTCAAAAAGCCTACCAAATATAATTCAAGAATGCCTACCGATTATAACTCAAGAAGGCTTACTCAATATAATTCAAGAAGACAAATCGAATATAATTTATGAAGGCTTACTGAATATGATTCAAGGTCTACCGAATATTATTTAAAAAAAAAGGTTTCCGAATATGATTCAAGATTACCTACCGCATATAATTTAAGGCTTACCAAATACAAATACAATTCACAGAAGGCTTACTGAATATAATTCAAGAAAGCTTACCAAATATAATTCAAGAAGGCTTACCAAATAAAATTCAAGAAGGCTTACCAAATACAATTCAAAGAAGGCTTACTGAATATAATTCAAGAATGCTTACCAAATATAATTGAAGAAGGCTTACCAAATATAATTGAAGAAGGCTTACCGAATATAATTCAAGAAGACTTACCAAACATAATTCTTCAAGAAGGCTTACCAAATATAATTCAAGAAGGCTTAGCAAATATAATTCAAGAAGGCTTACCAAACATAACTCAAGAAGGCTTACCAAACATAATTCAAGAAGGCTTACCAAATATAATTTGAGGAGCCTTGCCAAATATGATTCAAGAAGACTTACCAAACATAATTCAAGAAGGCTTAGCAAATATAATTCAAGAAGGCTTACCAAATATAATTCAAGAAGGCCTACAAATATAATTCAAGAAGGCCTATCCAAATATTATTCAAGAGGGCCTACCCAAATATTATTCAAGAGTGCCTACCTAAATATTATTCAAGAGTGCCTACCCAAATATTATTCAAGAGTGCCTACCCAAATATTATTCAAGAGGGCCATTATTTGTACAATACTGAAAAGATTAACATTTATATTTATTTATCGATGGAAGAGAAAGTAAAAGAAAAAAGAAGCTAGTTAAAACTAACCATAGATGACCGGCAATCTAGCATGAAGTAAACAAACATTGTGTTTGGCTATCAAACAAACTTTTATTGATGAAAGCTCTCTATAACTCTTCAAACAAAGCTGTTTAATACTAATGGTTTTCAAGATGCAAATGACAAAAATGACGCGATGCTAACGACAAAAACAAAACCTATTTAAACTTTCACCTAACATTCGATAATATAACAAAAACTTTTGGCTAAGTTTAGAAATTGTGTCAGCAGAATTTATTGAGCTGTTTGATGTCATTTTAAGGAGAAGGGAAAACAAAATCATCAGCACCAGACTTTATGTTCGAATGATTGAAGATTTGGTAGTCGGATGATTAGTTGGTTGATTAATTAGTCAATGATTAAATAGTCAGTGATTAAAAATTCAATGTTTAAATATCCAATGATTAAACATCCAATGATTAAATAGTCAATGATTAAATATTCAATGATGGTGCATATCTTGAAAATCTGTGCACCTATCCCACAGTTAACAACAGATGATCATCTTGCACCAAACCACACAGTCACACAGTTCATCAAAGTTTGGTATGAATGAATGTTCACTCTAACCAACCAAACAAATTTGTATTTATCACCAAATATCGACTCACTTTCAATATTTGCAACTTCTCTGGGTTTCCCTTCAAAGTCATTTTCCGTAGTTGAGGTCTTCTGAGAGGACGTTTGGCACTCGATTCTTTTCGTAGGGTTTTTCGATTGTTTGTTGCCTTCGTTACGGCTTCTTGGATTTCATTCAGCCATTCTCGGCCAATTAATGAGTTTTTACTGTACAAAACTAAGTCTTCTGTTCCACAATTAATCTAAAATAAAAACAAATCAATAAAAATTGATACTGTCATCAAAATTATCTTCAAGTTTACTTTGTATAATGTGACTAATTAGAAATTAACATCATAGACTGACCTTGAAATGCATTCATAAATAATTTCAAGAATTTAATGAATAAAATGATAAGTAGAACATATAGGTAAGAAAAAAAAAGTTTATCTGTAAACTCATAAATTTGAAGACAAGTATTATGTACCCAAAACCGTAGCTTCCCTCCATCCATGTCACTTCTTCACTGAAAAGTGCCCTGAGGGTAAGCTGGTTTAAGATGACTAAAAGGGACATGGTTAACAAAATCACGCTTAATCTCAACTATTATGACACATTCATAGCTTGTTTCATTCATTTCAGCATTTTTTCTTTACCATCTACTCTCTAAGTTTTGATTTATGATTAATTTATAAAATATAGTTCACTAATAGTGTAATATAATTATATAGTAATATACAATTACAGATATAAATTGCTTTGTGTTTGTATTAAAGTGAGCATTACTCTAAAATTATTTTTCAAACAGTTGTAAACTTTTTTACAGCCATGTCTATGTTGGAAATTATATTCATATTCTTACAAAAAGTTAAATCTCTGGAGTGTTTAATTCTCGATTTATGACGTGCACGCACACACACATACATCTAATTTATATATAAATATATTTGAATTAAAGATATTTTTGTTTCAGAGTACTTGAATTTTCCAGCAGCATAACAAAAGATAATTACATCAGATAATGATGGTTTTCACAGATACCAAACTGAAACTATGGAAATTTTGCCGCAACTCTCATTAAATAGAAGGAAAATTACCTTAAAAGTGATTCCATTGCCATCACCAGAACCAAACAATGTCGCAGTCTTGCAATGTCTCAGAGGCAGTACACAGCAACATTCCAACGACCCAGCTTTGTACTCATTGTCACCACATGTCACTCCACTGAAAAATGTATTCCTTGCTTGAATATATATAAAAAAAATGTTTCATCAGTTCTACAGGTTAAAATTATATTTAGAAAACATTATCTTTCATATTTTGTTGATTACACTCAAGTTGGTAAACAAAACTTCTTAGCATGGAAAAAGTAAAGGTTAGCCAAAATTGTTATAACTATATCAATAAACCAGTAAATATTTTCTAATTAAATTGGTTATTTAATCAAAAATTTTCCTAATCAAGTAAATTATGATGATTATATCAATATAAAATAAAAATAATTAGCTAATACCCTGCAATTATGCTTTATTGCAAAATTTTACGTCACAGATTCAGACAACAGAAAAGTAAAACTTATGTAGAGCTTTTGCTACACAATGCTCGACAAAAATAGCATGCGTTTGGTGTTGTGTTGTGTTATCATAAAGTAATATTGATCCCTTCCTTCATTGCCCTTCAAATAGTTAAGGTCCGATACAAAGGAAAATTAGTTTTGGCATTTGAGGAAGTAAAAGTTAAAACTATTGGCATTGTCTTATTAAATACAAGCACGAGTAAATGCTACATATTAAAAACTGTATTTTTATATTCAAAAAGTTCTAAGATTTGGGTGATTGTTGAATACAATTCTATATATTAATATTCTTCTTTCATTTATTTCAAATAAAATTCTCTTTAAGTTTTCAAATGAACACTTGGTTAACCACGAATTTGATGATAAATTGGATAAGTATAAAAATTCTAAAAATGTCACTACTTAAAAATTGTTTTTTTCAAAAACGTCTTTCAGGCATTCTACATTAGAATCTCTAGTTCTTTCATTTGTTTTAAATACACTTTTCCTAAGCCTTCAAATAATATTCTCATTTAACCATAAATTTAAACTTTCCTATAAAATGTACCATATGTTTTAATAAATAAATACAGATTTCACCAAAACAATCCTTAATGACACCAGTGTAGAATGTTATGTTCTTTATTTTCATTTAAACAAACTGTTCTTGTAAAATTGCTTTTCTTTTGTATTTGGAAAAATAATAAAATCATCCACCGTCCCAACAACAACAATAAAATATTAAACCAACAAGCACCATATCTCAATAACAAACGCTGTGCCAGAACACTGGCACAACTAAGAAAAACAAATCCCCCTCGACTGTGCCAGCATAACACACATCTTCACATGCCCACATGTGCAGACAGACATGACCCCGGAGGTCCTCTGGATAGACTTAGTTGAAGCGGCGGGGAAGCTGGCCCGCGATGGTCGAACCTGCTAGGGTGAGGGGTGGACCCTTTGACATTAGAGTTCCATCCTCTATGATGAGGAAGGAGTGGGGTCGACAATAACACTTAATGAGGCTGATTTTTCCAACAAAACTTAAAAATAGACAAAATAAAAGATGTGCCAAGATAATTACAAAGGTTTCATGCACTGTCCAATCTATCTATCAAGATTGATCTGAATTGATGTATGTAATTTTGACATATTTAGTTTTCATACCATTTCCATTTTTATGAATTTGATTATTTCAATCATTTGGTTGAATGGAATAATTGTAATAGGCTTTATTTTTCCAAACTAATTTTACAAACTATGAAGAAACAGTAAAATATCTTCAGATCCAGACTGGAAAGGGGAATGTCACACAACCAATGATTAATTTTGCTAGTGTTTTTTTTGTATTGGATTGGCGTGTACTTTCAGTTGTCTTCGTATTTTTAGGCTGCAACAAACAGCTTCTATAAACTACTGTTGATTGTTGGGGCAGTTGCAGAGGCAGATTTTTTCAGCACTTAAAAAAATTTTAAAATTTTTGTTTTACAAATTTTTTTATTGAACAGCAATTGCTTTATATATATTTTTTACCAATTTTGTATTGAGTAATTTTTTGTAAAATGAATATTTATTGGAATAATAGGTTTTTAAATCTTAGTTATGCACCACAGTGAAAATGTGAAGAAAAATTTTTTTTTTCACATATTTTTTATTGAACATGAATTACTTTATATATAAATTCTAAACATTATTGTCCAGAATATTTTTTTGTAAAATGAATATTTATTGAAATAATATGTTTTCAAATCTTGATTAGGCACCACAGTAGAACTTTAAAAAAAAAATTTGTTTAATTTTTCTTTTACAGACTTTTTATTTAACAGTAATGGTTTTATATATAATTATTAACATTATTTGCCAGAAGAATTTTCTTTTGTAAAATGAATATTTATTGAAATAATAGGTTTTTAATACTCTGATTAGACACCATTTGATACATTTTTAACAAAAAAAATTTTTCACAACTTTTACTCGGTCCCAGCCTTAATTCATTTACGAATTTTCTCGTACTTATTATTTCTTTATAAAGCTCAACAGATTAATTTAATTATAGTGGCACTGTAGAAACTTTTAAGATTTGCATGATTAATTTTTATGCATTTTCAAATAAACAATAAAAGTAAATTCTGCAAATAAATTCATTTCCACCTTCAAGCATTCAGACTTCAATGAAATACCTTTGTTTATTCGGAGTTCCAAAAGATGTGGATGGAGGTTTGGTGTACATTAGGATATCTGTGAAAAGGAAAAACAATCGCGGATGAGATCCATTGCCCTTGCGAGAAACCTATGGATGAAGAAATCAACATTTTTATCATCATGTACACAAAGTTGCAACTTAAAGTTTGAAAAACATTTTATGGAAAACTTTAGCAATATTTGTAACCATATACTTGGTTTGTTATAATATTTTTCAGGAATTATCTTAAAACCACTGGATGATATTTTCTAGTGAAAGCCGAAATTAAAAAATGTGACTTTAAGCAAAAAATATCTTACAATGTCAACTTCTGATTCCTAACTAAAGAGAAAAATTTTCAAAATTTTGAAAAATTGAAGGAATGATAATAGGTAAGCCAGTTAGCCAAGCCTTTTTTGGCCTGGCCAGATGATGTTGGCATGTAGGCAATGAATGTGTAATGCACTCACATCACGGCCTATTAGGACAAATAAACAAAAATGGAATAATATATTTTAGACTTACTTTGTGAAGGAGTCCTTCTTTTAAAAGCTTTCTCCCAGGTACAATGATGGTGGGATAAGAGTCCTTTAGAGCTTTTTGCAAGTTAAGTAATTTGGGTAAGCTTTCAGCTTCACGAACTTGTTGGTTTATGTGTTCAGCAAGTTTTGCGACTTTTTCCAATGCCCCTGAAATAGAGAAAAAAAATAACTTCTTGAATTTTTTACAATATAAACACAAAAAAAATCTTCTATTTTTTATTTGTTTATATTTAAAGAGTAAACTTTGAAAAAAAGATACTAATTACCATAATATCTTGCATGTACAAAAATATCTCCATAACTATAATATTTTTCAAAGTATATTTTTTTTTTTTTTTTTTTTTTTATTATAGAATATTATACAGCAAATTAGCTACAATGACAAAGAGCGCTGTCGCCAACAGCATCTGGTGTTCCCAGACGGTCACCCATCC
>JARUHE010249717.1:0-21984 GCA_031471125.1 Archaeomysis grebnitzkii | reverse complement strand
ATGCAATGGAATTATATTTATATAATTTTCACTTTTTTTTTCTTTTTTTATTTATTTGACATTTTTAAAGAGAATTTTTTTTAAGTTACTGAATGAATCGTTGCGAGACATTTGAACCGTCCGGTTCGTGGATTACTAGTTTTATAAGTTCAATTAATCTGTAATCTAGGTTTTTGTCTTTTACTGAAACCATTTGTCGCCTCTGGTTTTTTTATATTATATTATATATATTATATTATACATATATTATTGTATTGGATTTTTTATATTATATTATACATATATTATTACATCGAATTTTTTTATATTATATTATATATATTATTATATCGAATTTTTTATATTATATTATACATATATTATTACATCGAATTTTTTATATTATATTATATATATTATATTATATTATACATATATTATTATATCGAATTTTTTATATTATATTATATATATATTATTACATCGAAATTTTTATATTATATTAACCACTGTATGTGAATAATCTTAAGGTTCGAGTGCAGAAGATAAGCCGATAAGAAGTTGTATGGCTCGCACGTACGCACGAACACGCTTCACGACCGACATACGAAGCTTAGCAATGCAGTGTAAACAATGATTCAGTTCGGCAATTTCACCTCAAGTGGTCGGTCGATTGATCAAATTTTTTGTTATGGTTGTCCTCAGGAAAAATAATTTTGTGCCATGTCGGTGCCTAAATATTTTTGTGCTGATTATGAAAGTTTGAGAAAAAGTTTGTGCGAATACAGCAACACGTGATGATGTTGTTGAAATAAATGCATTTATATAAACAAAGCCTTTCTAATGGAACCCCCATTGGGCTCAATATAAAACTTTTTCGATGCTTAGAATTTAGTAATTACCTCACTACCTAACTTTGAATTTATACAACTATAAATGTTGAAAACATTTGTTTGCTAGAACAGTATAAACAGCTGTGCATAATAGAACAATCTAAAATATATAATAAACGTTTATAACAAAATATATAAGTGTTGTCTTTCGTCGTTTTCGTCGTCGTCCTCGTTGGTGTTATTCATAAGTATTACAGTTTTCTTTACTTGAAGAGTTACAGAAATCTAAAGATTGTTTGCACCTGAATTGATATTTATGAAATAATGACTTTAAAATAGTTTTTGGCCCTAAAAAAGTTGTGTCGCAAATTATTAAAGTTTTTATTTGAAGAAATGCAAACAATTTTATTAAACAAGAATAATATTTTGTTAAACATTTACATTTTTTGAAATTTTAGCGAATAATGTTGGTTTAATTCAGGCGAGAATACATGTCAACTATGGCTGCTAGTATTTTTAGCGAGATATAAGGCGCTGTTCTATGAGTTACTCTTGTTTATTATGTTAGTCTTATGGATTTGTCATCTTGTATTTTTTCAAAAATAGACTTTTTTAGCGAAGACGTTAAACGCCGCTCAACGAGTTTGTTAATCTTGTTAGAATTATTGTTGTTGTTGTTGTTGTTAGGGATTTGTGGACGTGTTGTTTTTTTCAAAAATAGACTAAAACTCTTTTTTTTATGGAGCAATGACCATTTAACATAAATGAAAGATATAAACCTGTAATCAATTGAACTTTAATCAGCAATTATCTCGTTCAAATACTTTCATATATCAAACCTTTATTTATTGCAAATAGAGATGAATTCGTCACATACTAAAATGTTTCAACAGGGATGTCAAAGCATTTATCCTATGACGCTAATTTTCAGTTTAAAATAATTCCTACATTTGCTGAACTTGTTGCTTTTGTTGTTCATTTCAAATGTTTGTTCTTTCACTTTATAGTTTAATTTCAACAGCAATCAAAATCTTTTTACAATTATACTTTTGAATGAATGATTAATAATGCAAAAGTAAACTATAAGTCAACGATTTTGTGTGAATAATTGTTCCATAAATTTTTTCAATGAACTACAAATCTATTGTCATATTAGAGCTGGAAATAAGTAATTTCGAAGACTTTAGTATCCATCCATGGTTGTGATCTTTCCTAATCTCGTTTAAGATGAGCGATGTTTCGTTTTCCTAACACTGCCATCATTCTAACGACTTGAGATGTTGCAAAATTGGTTGTTTATATAGATGAGAGGTCGGCAAACTTTTGGAGTGACTCTGAGGAGTGTCATGTTAATAAATATAATGTAAATAAAAACATTTTATTTTACTACTAGCTTTCCGTCCAAAATATGCCCTATACTGGAAGTCGAAAGAAAAAAACTTATTATAAATTTCCTTATTTTATAGCAGGAATAACAGAAAAAACTACTAACACAATGAAAAAATGCATTTTTTGTCAAACAAAGTAAGGTTAAAATTCAAAATATTTAATAAAGTTTGCTGTGCGATAATTTCTACACATCAGGTGAAGTATTTCTCGATGACAGTAGCAAAACAAAATATCATCCAGGTGGTCGTCACGCAACCTTGTTCTTGAATGATACAGTAGCATATATTTTATTTTTTAGAAGACAGTTGTTCACAATAATGTTCGAATAATCAGTTGTACATTATTCAACATGTTTATATGGTCCGCATTGCAATACCCAATTCGTGTAGAAGTCGGCAGTGGATTCGGAATGGAATTTTGTTTTTAAAGACTCGTCGCATTGTAAGTCCATTAATATTCACCTGTCACTTGCTTCACAGCTGTTTCGTAAAGTGTACCAACGACCAACTAATTCAAATAGATTTTCATAGTGTCGGAGGCCAGCAAAACGTGAAGAATAGTCGCTTCTAAAATCCTAAATAGACCTCTCAAAGATGTCAGGTATTATATCTATTTTGTGATTTTACACATTTAAGAAATGAGAGCCATTTACTTTTTGAAAGTGGTTTCCAGAGTCGACGTTTCTTTCAAAAGCAGTAATTTGACCAACATCTCAAGTTCAAGATTCGTGTGAGTTGTGATGTCCACTAAATTCTAACTTGACAATCCTCAGTGGATAATAAAAGTAAATATTATCTCGGCCTTTGATTCATAAAAAACAAAACTATTTTCTCTCAGTGCAAATAATTTCATATATAATTTAAATTAAACTAAAGTATCGGGCGAAATTAAAATATTTTGTTTCGCTTAAAAGTAAATTATTTACTTTAGTTTTTCGTTTCAAACATTAATATATATTCTTATATTAAATAATAAAATTGCAATTAGGTTATTTTCCTTTTGCGTAAAACCTTATTTCATCTGAAAATCACTTGCTGGCTACATGTGGCCCTCGGGCCGGGGGTTGCCGCCTCCTCATATGGATGATTGGTCATTCCAATATCTTCGGAACGGAACTCGTAGCGTCAAAATGTCGTTTAAAAAATACTAAACTTATTATTTGTATCATTGTGTCAACGAACGCCATTTATTATAAACCAGCTTCTATAAATAACCTCTTAAAGTTGTTGTTGGAGCGGTAGATGATTTGTGGACTCTGCAGAAATTTTGCCGTTTTTTTTTTCAAAATAATAAAAATGGTTTACACAAAAGTTCGTTATAATGAAAACTATGAGTAAATGCTACGCATTAAAACCTGTGTTTGTATGTTAAACAGTTTCTAAAGTATTAATTTTTTAAATAAAATTCTATATTATATCAACCCTTTTCTTTCATTTGTTTATAATAAAAATATCTCCAAACCTTCAAAAGAATCTTTGAAGTTTTTTTATAAAATGTATGTTTTAATAAGTAAATATTGATTTAAAAAATAAATCTTTAGTTATACCAGTGTAGAATATTGTTCTTTATTTTAATATTAAAAAACTTAATGTTTTTTATTATTTTGAAAAAGTTCAAAATTTTGGCAGTCCACAAATCATCCACCGTCCAAACAACCCCAACAACAACAATCAGAGGTCACGTATAGAAGCTGGTTTTTCAAACACAGCTATATGAAGGTTTAGAGAAAAGTTTATTCAAAATAAATAAAAATAGGAGATTCTAAGGTAGAATGCCTGAAGGTCGTTTTTGCCAAAAATTATAATTTTTTATAATGTTAATGTTAACAAATTTTATATAGCGCCACTATATGACAAATCATTCTCTACAGCGCTGTACACACAAAATAAAACTTAGAAAGACAAAATTGAAAAACTATATAGATATTTTAGGAGTTTTTAGACTTGGCCAATTTATCATCAAACTCACGATTAAGGATTTTTTTAAGGTTTGTAGAATTTTTTATTGGAAGCAAATGAAAGAAAAGTGTTAACATAATAATATATATAATTGTATTAAAAAGTTATATAATCCTAAAAACTTGCTCAACATACAAACACAACTTTTAGTGCGTAGTATTTACTTGTGCTTGTTTTGATTTAATTCAAAAAATGTAAATTATTTGTCATGTTTTTTTAATTTGATTTTTGTTCAGTTAATGAAACGAAGTTACAAATAAGGTCTCTCCGGCGTTTTTGTCATCGTGTCAAGTTTGATTGAATTTGTTGTCTAAATGTGTATTAAATTAACCTATTTAGTACTCTGCTCGCTCGCCCCTCATGGCTTGTTGACATGAGAAACTATTTCAAATGGTGTTGTTAATATTGTTAAAAGGGGGCGTTGAATCAATCAATACCAAACCGTATCGAAATTTAAACACGTTTCGTTCATTCAAAGACAATTTCTTTTCAACAATCGCATAATGAGCCATCAATGTTTGCATAACTGGCCATTGTTGTGAAAGTCATTAAACAGCGATTTATTTATCTATTTTCTTGCAAACTCAATTTCACAAAATGTGTAAAGTCTGCCGCAAGATTATCGGGTTTTGTAAACAGGGAAGTTCAAGCCACACTTGGGAATGGATATTAATTGAGAAAATACTGAAGTATCAGTTCAATATACAGTATAAATATTATTTACTTTTTAAAATATGTATAGATTTGTTTGATGCCGATTGTTCTTTTCATCTACTTTTTGGTGCCTATATAATATATAGTATGACTATAGTTATTCAATTTTTGAGTGTCGCCATAATCGGCATACTTATCAGACTCCGGTAAATGCTGGATTCCATGACATGTTGGAATTCCCGGATATGAGAAAGTTGAAGCGGCCGCGATGAGTGCCATTGCTTTGAGGACGTTAAATGCTGAATTCGTCAGCACATGTTAGGTCAATGGTGTCGCCCCACCACCAATACTCAGTTCAAATCCAGCATAACCCACTGTGTCCCGCATAAAAAAGTTGCAGATAGGGCAAACGAGGCTAACTCCTGACTTTCTTCTACGTTCAGGGGTCGACATGTTCCGGTGGTGTTTCAGACTTGGAACTTTTTTTTGAAGTTGTTCACATTTTAACTGCATTGCACTGCATACTCTGGTGAGAGAACATGCTTCAGGTTGGCTCGGGAACAGGTCCGTTTAGGTATATATTATTTATATACTATACCAGACTTTCAAAAGTTGTCTCAAATTAAAATTAAATATGTGACTTAAAAAATAATTTATTTTATTTAATCTTTGCCAATTGTTGAATTATGGTCAGATCTTTAATGTAACTTTTGTCATACTAAAGAATTGTTTACATTGATTGGCATGTGTAAGGATCATTAAAGTCGCATTTACTGCCAATGCCATTGCACGATTGTAATTAACAAACCGGATTCGAAAACAAGTTCATTACAACAATTTTGATCGAATATTTGGTACTAAAACCAACGAAATAAGTTTTCTTAAACGAACATACATTTGAAGTATTCAAGTTTTTCAACAGGCTTTAAAATAAAACGTAAATATTGATGTTTTTGTTATGTTGTAATGTTTTAGGACAACCAAAAAATAATTCAAGACTATTCTTAGGTTATGGCAATTGCAACTCAGTAAGTGAAATAAAGGTTAAAAATTATCTTCTTTTGAATAGGTTGTTTCTAGAAAATGTTTTTTTTAAACTTGAAGCCATTTTTATTTGCGAGCAAAACTGTTGTATTTGATAGTTCTAGTTTACAAATTGATCATTAATTGTTTGTTTCAACTATCACTACGTTTGATATAAACAAAATTGAAATGAAAATACAATAAATAATATGAACCGTGGAAATAGCAAAACAAATGTGTAAATGTTCTGGCATTTATAATTAACAAATTAATTACAATCGATTTCATGGGTTTTTTTTCAATAAAAACCCTAATTCAAGAAGCTTCTTGTTTTCAGAATCATTTTATCAGAATATTTGTTTTTTTAGTTTTGGACAACTTTTGTTAAAATATTCTTTTATCAGTCACTGTTGATTTTGTGAGAATGCAATGGAATTAAAATATCTCATTGAAATATTATTTTCTCAAGTGAAACTTTAGTCACTGTTGATTTTGTGATAATGCAATGTAATTAAAATATGTCATTGAAATTGTATTTAAACGAACGGTAAAAGTCACGCAAAGTTCTTGTAAAATTGTTTCACTTTAATAGTAGTTTTGATGGACGGCTTTTGAGTGAATTTCGAGGGTTTTTACAGTGTCTTACCGTGTGCTGTGAAAGTGAAACCACAGTTCGGTCTTACCAATTTTGACGTCTAATGTCGTCTTAGTTGCTAAATTATGTTCAAATTAGCCTCAACTGTTTCATGAAATATATTTACTTGATTCAGTTCTACTTCTGACCATAAATGTTTGTATCGGTTGTTAAGTGTTGAACACTTTGTATTTAATGTCAAGGAACACGCGATGTCTTTTCCACTTGCGTCGAGGTAGGTCATGAAAATTGTTCGTGACCCTCTTCCATGCCTTACATCGGAACAGTATTGAGATCCGTGTTGGGTTACTAACCATCAAAGTGTCTCGTTTCATGTGATGTGAAGATTTATTCGGTTTCATTTTATGTTTAAAGTGTTAACAACATTACCTTTGGACTGAAATGTTGGCTAACGATGACTGCATCAGTGATATGTTTTTTACCATTGGGTTTTTGTTTCAGAAGAATGAATATAATAAGTATCCTTTCCAAGTCAAAAATACTAAGGCTTGAATCGCATTATTGGTTAACAAAATTTATATACATGATAAATATATAATATATATATTTATATTTATATATATTTATATATGTATATATTTATGTATGTATGTATATATATTTATATATGTATGACTTAAAAACGAAGGGGATTAAAATAGTTCAAAGTTAGTGCAGATCATATCAAGAGTTGTTATATCTTCTTACCTTATTAACTTTCTTACATTTTATATATTGATTTTTGTTTTATTTTATTCATTGTTGAATGATTTCATTAACTATTTAAATTTACAAAAATTGTTTGGACTATTCCACACTATTCTGTTAAACTATTTCAATACGTTGACAATATCATGCATCGTTTCCTACATAATAAAAATAGCGAAATTTTACAATTTGGTTTATTATATTTAGTCTAAACTTATCAAAACCAATATTTTGGTGGTTGACTGGATCGACAATAGTACAAGTGAGGCAACCCACATGGAAATAAAGTAGTTTACCTCACTTGTGCTATTGTCGATCCATCTATGGTATGACTAACTCCATAGTCCGAAATGGGAGGATTCCAATTAGATTAATCTCGGGATACAGTGAACAATTTTTTTTTTAATTTTAATTTTTTTTTATTAGTTTATTTTTTTCAATTGTCCTTCAATTTAATTTTTGTTTAAATGAAATTACAGAAAATGTTGAAAACGTAACTTAGAAAATAGTTTTACATTACCGTCGCAATATCAACATGGCTCGAAAAATCCGCTACTACAATGCAAACAACAACGACACCAACGTCAGCCCCGGAAAGGATGTTGAGCCAAAGTTCTGGATCGTCGTTGTCTTCCTGTGTGCGGCGTTGGTGCTTCTGCCGCTGTGGGTGGTGCCGCTAAGTTTCTGGGAGCGAGAGGCGGTGCCGGTAGATTCGTGCAACTGCGGCGCCAAGCCCTCTTCGGAGCAGGAGGCCGTGACGATGGAGGCCTTCCTGCGGGCCAACAAGGATGCCATGTTCCACGACCACGTCATTGCCTTCCGGTCTGACCGGGTGAAGCACAAAGTGGATGCGGCCGCGCCAGACCTCAAGTACGTCCCCATCATGATGGACGAGGGCGTCAATCCGGTCGCCAGCTACGACCCGTCCCTTTTTTATCGCAACGTAAATTCCAACACAGCCGGAAAGGGACGCAAAGTCTGCCACAAGTACGATATTTTGCCGCCGTCCTTCGGCCGAGTGCGCCGGATGGAGCCGCTGTGCCGCATGAAGGGACAACCGCCAGACGCGAACTCTTCCTTTCTTTCGGACGACGTGGGTGGCAACAGTTTCGAAGTGGAAGGTTTGGAGTCAAACCACACCGACGAGTTCCAACATTTCTATATCGTGAACAAGAAACGGCCGGATGCGGCGCCGCCTGAAAGCCGCAAGATGTTGTCTCCGGCGCCGCTCCCTTTCTCCTTCAGTTCCGAGGGACGGGGCGAGGCGAGCGGAGGCGGTGAGGAGAAGAGGAGGTTGCTGGGCGTGGGCACCTCTGGGCTGGCAGGCATCATGGGGAGGTTGGGAACCAGGCTGCCAAAAGTGATCCACAAAGGAGACTCAAACAAAAAAGGGGCGTGGTTTCAAGACTCTGTGGAAGAAGATGTCGAGGAAGTAGATTTCATTCCCAAAGTAAAAAGTGAGAAACTCGTGTCTATTAATCCACAGTCAGGTAACACATTGTTCTGGATTTTTGTTGCACTGTTTTCTTGATTTGTTTTTACCAATGTGTTTGTACATTAAAAATCGTTGCTTGGAAGTACAGTACAAAAGAATGGATTGTTCAGTGCTTGTTCCTCTTTGTTCCACAATTTTGAATACACGATCTCTTTGGGATCTTTGATTTTCCCATAATTATATATGGATCAACAATAGCACAAGAGAGGTAAACTTTGTTTTTTAAATGTGGCCTACCTCACTTGTGCTATTGTCGATTCATATATTGGTAAGATTTCTGAATAAATAGTTTGTTTTGTCGAATCTCTTCTTTTATAAAAAAGGGTTTATCTAGAGGCTATGATTATAATAAATAACATATGGTAGTTACAAATTGTGTTATAATCTATATTTTATTGGGAACATAATTTATTTCAACTAGGCCTATGTCTATTATTATCGATATATTCTTGCATTCTGGTATTTTATAATCTAGGCTATAATTTAATATTTTAATCCGGTTACATCTACATTATTTTTACAGGATTTGTACATTTATAACTTGCACATTTTATAGATTGCAATAGGCTGGGGGGAACTCGGTTACAAAGCTATACAATTTAATGAAATGAATGCAACACAAAAATGGGTGCACCTAGAAAAATAAGTTGCTTCGGAAATCACAATTTTAATCTTTGTTGTGTGAATTTAGAGTGAATCGAAGCGTTGCTTATACTGCCGCCTGTTTAGTTTTGGATGTTATCAATGGTTTTTGTTTGTTGACATTTTCTCTAATGATTTATCACGCATTTTGTTTACTCTGTTTTACTTGTGTACAACTAATTATTTTCCATCATTTCAAGAAAGTTCTTATCAGCACAATCATAATAAAAACCTCTATTTCGAAAGTTGACTAGAACTTAAAATCAGTATTTTTTTTAAATATTTACTCATAATGACAAACGACAAACACATTAGGCGTATGAACTGCTACATCATTATTTATAGTTATAACAGAAATTGTGTTAATGATCAAGCTATGTTTGCAACTTTGAATTATTTTAAATTACCAACTATAAATCTTTATTATTTAAAATGTACTCTTATCATCTCATCAAAGCTCTTACTAACACAATGACATGTGAATCAAATTGTTCATTATAAATAATAAAGAAAACAAAACGTTAAAAATTGTTTGACTGACCCTACTGCACCAGTATACAATGAGTTGGTTCGACACACATGAGTCCCATGGATCGTATAATTATTACTATGGATAGGCTGGCCCGTTATTTAAGAATCAAATGTGTGAAGCCTTTTGTCGCCATCTTGGTTAGAGGATAAAAGTAAAATGGTCGCCAACATAGATTGTATAGCACTGTTTTCACAACCTATATTGATGTTAAATAACATAACATAATGTTATAAAGAGTTATTTTAAATATTTAACTATCTTTGATGAAATAAAAAAATACAAAATTAATCTGAAAACAAAATATTTTATATTATTTCTTATGAAGTAATTAAGAAACAAAACAATGTTCTCCAATACAGACTTAAAGCTGATAAAGAAATAAGAAGTAACAATAGAATTTATCGTTAGACCTAATGTTATATGGATCGACAATAGCACGAGTGGCGTAAGCTCTATGAGTTTGAATGTGGGTTACCTCACTTGTGCTATTGTTGATCCATATGAACTGTTACTATCAATATGTTAAGCTATAGTTAATCACAAAAAGTCATCATGCCCTAGCTATGGTTGTAATTCAGAATAGCACATTTCTTGTTTGTTCTCTGTTGAAAAACTTTTATCTTACGACCAAAGTGATAATGGTTGCGGTCGACGCTAGCTGCGTATTAAGCTACTTTACGAAACCGTTGCGCGATGGTTACGTGATCAAGTTTTTCAATCGATCATCTTTATGAACGCACCTCGTCCACCCTACAGATTTAAGGTTAGTAATGTAATAATCAACGCCTATTAATACATTTAAAATCTGCAGGAGGACAAAGATGGTCGGCTGAAAAATCTTATCACACAACCAATTGGTAAAGTAGCTTAATACGCAGCTGGCGTCGACCGCAATCAATGTTATGCTACACTAATTCCCCTTCGGCAATTCACAGGTTTTGGTGCAACCAATTGTTTAATTTTTGAAGGTTAATTTGAATAACTAAATGATTTTATTCAAACATTTGTTACTGTATATGCATTTATATTTTTTTTTGTTAATATAATTTATAAATTTTAAAAATATTGAAAAAAACATTTTTATTCGAACTACATTAACCATTAAATATTATTTCAGAGTGAAAATTAAGAATTTAATTCTTAAAAAGCTGTGCATGGGAATTAATATTTTTCATCAGCACTTTGCAGGAATAATTTCGTATAACGTTGGGTTTTTTTCATTCCCTCCTTTGAATCATTTAAGAAATACTTCAATTGGATCAACAATAAATAGCACAAGTGAGGCAAACTCTGTTATTTGAATGTGGGCTGCCTCACTTGTGCTATTGTCGGTCCAATTATTCCTAATCTCTGTTTCACATATTTCAAGTTGTTCAAAGGAGAGAAAGCAGAAAAGTGTCGTTCTAATGAACTTCTACATTTAATAAAAAATCAAATAAAATTTTGACAACTTTAATAATAATTTCATTTTTTCTTTCAGCTTTTATTCAAGTGGATAACGAGTTGAAATATTTAGTGGATGGCGTAGCAATACATATGAACGATGTGAGTATGAACAAACTTTTATTTTTTTTATTTGCCTTTACTTTTTCTTTCTTATGTTTTTATATCTCAAGGTGCAGCGCTGGGCATTGGCTCAATAATAATAATAATAATAATAAATTAAATATAATTTATCAGCTACGTTTTACAAAAATGACCAAAAATTAATGAAATGCTTCCTGAAAAAGATGAGTCTTTAAGTATTTTTTAAAAGTGGATAAAACTGGCGTGGATCTCAATTCTAGAGCGAGTTCATTCCAAATGTTTGTTTGTTTTTGTTTTGTCCGAGACAAAGCCTGCTCTTAATAATCCCTGATTGTTGGGGCACATCTGTGGTTTCCCTGGTATTTGGTTTTGCTGTAGACGTAGTGACGGATATTTCTTGCATTTTAATGGCTTTTAAATATGCAACCAATTTTTTTTGTTGACTACAATTTTTGTATTGCAAGATAAAATAAGGGAACTATTATCTAAAAAATTCTTTCAATGAAGTTGCATTTCTTTAGTTTGCCACATGTCTGCTTAGTTTACATGAACTATTTTATTATATTTTTTATATATCTTTAAATTAAATTTTGGATTTTTGTGTTTGGTTCCAGCGGCGAAGCTCTACTAAGGTGTTACTATTCCGTCGTCTCCATCGTCGATGTAGTAATGGTATTCAAAATATTTTTATTTGTTGACCTACAGCTGTCATTTATATCTCAAATGAACAGTTATGAATTGTACATTAAAAATTCTCAAGTATTATTTTATAAAATTTTTTGTGGAGTTAGCCATTTTTTCCATATTCAAGTAAAACATTAAAGTTGTTTTGACCTACAGTTATCATTTACATCTCAAGTGAACAGTTATGAAGTTTACATTAAATGTTAGCCAATTTTTCATGTTTAAATAAACTTTTATTGCTACACACAGGACATTGGTTTTGTTAACCATTTAGTTTTTCAATTTAAATTTTGATTTTGTTTTAAATACTTGTTTAATTATTTTTTGTTTACATTTTAGTTTTTAGTTTTCTTACAATTTGATTTTTTTTATATATTTACATTTCAAGTGGGGTTTACCTAACCACATCACTGGAGTACGAAGAACGTCGTTGGTCAGACATGAGGGCGGGCATCAGGTGTTTAATGTAGACCAAAGTCCAAGTAGGCTTCGGACCCCAATGGAAAAGACGAGAATGTTTTGTCACTTTAATCCTTCATTCCATTATTCATAAGTAGGTATCCCTCAAGGACTAAAGTCTGTTGTTGTTTTCTGGCAAAATAACTTTAGTTCTATGTCTCATTTCACCCATTCGGTTATTTTCTTCTGCCTACGTGGCATCAACTTTTAATTTCGTACAATTGTGTTTTGCATTGAAATGAAGAATATGATTAATTCTATACAACTACTGGTGCACGTATAGGTGTTGTCATTCCAGCATCAACTGGGAAATTATTTTCAAAAATTTAATGATTATAGAGTGTAGCCTAAAAACCAGAAGTTTTTGCATCTTTTCTTTCACGAAAATTAATTGCTATCAAACTTTGACCAAATCATACAAAATTAACAAGAGTTGATGACTTGAATGGATCGACAAAACAGCACAAATGAGGAACCAACAAAATTATTTGAGGTAAAGTGAGGCAATCAACAGACACGTATATCGGTTGCCTCACTTGTGCTATTGTCAATCCATACAAGCAACCAATCCTGCCAAGTTTCATGAAAAGATATAAGATTATTCAGTGCAGATCACTGCATCATCTGCCCTGGAATTCCCCCAATGCTAATTTTTTGTTCTTGTAAAACCAATGTTTGTATGTGTAGCTACTAAATAGTTTACATTGTTTGTACAGAATTATATTCAATTTTATTTCTCTTTTCCAGATAATAAAAACAGGAGAGAATGAATTAAGGTTGGTTGGAAGAATATTTCTTTTGTTATAAATATCTGTAAAAGTCAGTTTCAATGATTGTACAAATTTAGCTATTTTGATTCCTGTAATGAAGGTTGTAAAATTTTGTTTAGGAATTTAATTAATCAGATTTGTATTTGATATATAATTATTTAAATTTCTGAATGTAGCTTTTCTTTGTATTTCACAGATATGGGGATATCATCACAGACAGAGGTGTCCCTACAAAAAATTATATAATATTCGACCCACCGCAATTAGATTTTAAACAACAGTGAGTGGTTTTTGGTTATTTTTCAAGTTTTAATGTAAGTGGCAATGTAGTTCCTTGATCAACAAAGATCATTAACACTGAATGTGAACATTTCACTTAGTTTTAAAAAATATATATGAATAAATGTCCACACATTGCTCTGAAAATTCAGACTTTGCTTCCCAAACTACATTCAACTGTTCATTGGGTAAAATCTCATTTTAATTGTGTTTTACCACCAACCTCTGATTGGCTAATTGTGAAATTATTTCACTCTTTTTTTTATCAGTTTAGTTTGTCAAAATAAATTTCATTTAAACCCGATATTCAATATTTTTTTTAAGTCTAAGATCTTTAAAAAAAGTGAAGAAAAAAATTTGAATTCATTTTTTTTAGTTTAATTGTTATTTATTTAATTAATTATTAAATTAAATTTTCTTGTAATTGGCAGTCCGACAGGAATGCCTTTGATGAGAAAGGTTTTGGTGCAAAATACTAGCCCAGACACCAGCATACAACTGCATTCGTTGTCTGGCAACACCCTCCACTTCCACTGTACCTTCTTTCAAGATAAGGTTCGTCTTAACACTTAATCCAACCATCCAACATGTATACTCGATGAATACTTAATGTACTCAATGAATACTTAATATATACTTAATGTATATTTAATGAAGACGTCAAAGAAACCAATATTTTGCCTTATCTTTTTCAAAGTTTTTTGTATAACCTATTGCACAAATTTTTGTTTTGGTAAAACATTTTGCAGTTGTATTATGAATTGCAATAGTTTAATCAACTAATTTTTTGTCTAAATGTTTTTTCATTTTTCAATATTTTTTATTTAAGAGGTTTATTTTATCATTTCAATCAATCAATCAATCAATCGCCAACAATTATAAATCATGGGAAAAGTTTTTATAAAATAATTTTATAATTTTCAAATTAAGAAATATTTGTACTTATTTCATTTGCTATAAACTTTAAGTTTGTTGGGTGATTTCAAGAAAGTTTTTCTTAATATTTACAACTAAAAATGAATGTTTTTACTAGGTTTATATAAGAAACAAAAGTCTATATTTTTTTTCTAACCAATTTCCAGATATTGTTGAAAGCATTTGTTTACATTAGGATTGCAAATTAAAAACTATTTCTTTGAAGGTGGTATCCCCTGGAGGTAACACTTCGTTCGAGGTAGTGTTCTTGGGGCGGGAAGAAGGACTAATTGAGAATACCATCTTCATACACACGTCAGTTGGCACTTACAAATATGGGGTGAGTCGGAGTTATTAAATTGTCTTTAATCTCAAATTTCCAGTAAATATCTACTTGGACCTTACATTTGTTTTATTTTCTTTATTTATTTATTTGACTACATTATGTTGCAGGTGCGTGCGGTGGGAACTGGGAATGCATATCGCCTGCGGCCTCTAGTCGGGGTTCGAATGCCTTTAAACTCATCCTATTCACCTCTTATACAGCTACACAACCCACATCCTCATCCCTTACAGGTTTGTTTTGAAATATTTGAGTTTTTTATTTCAACTAAAGTTTAAGTTTTTGTTGTTTTTTTGGTCCCAGTACATTCACTGCCAGGTCTTGCCAACTGCATCTGGTGTTCCCAGGTGGTCATCTAATTCTTGATTAAAAAGATTTATTTCTTTAAAGAGTATTCCATTATTTCATATGACCAATTAAAATAGTTGTTTCTTTAACAAGGATTGAAGAAAATGTGCAAAGTAAAAAATTTAAAATGTAAAAAAATGTTTTGAGAGTGTAGAAAGAAAATCTAAGCTGTTCTAAATGGTGACATTGGTATGAAAAATAAACTTTAATTTAGAACATTAGATTTGCCTTTTCACAAAATTGTATTTTAATTATTCATTGGCACATTAGTCTTTTTAGTATGTTAATATTTGAATTATTCATTGGCATGTTACTCTTTTTTGGTGAACTTAATTTGATAAATAAAATATTTGCAGATAACCGAAATGTACAGCACTGGAGGTGACCTCCACCTAGAGTTAATTTCTGGGTCTCAGGAGGGCCAAAGAAACCAGTGGAAGATTTCTCCATACCACACAAAGCCGCTGATCAAGGCAAACTTTGTGGCACGCAGGGAGAACAACCACACCGCCTATGTTAGGTACATTCATTTCATTAACTTTTTTGTGTTGAAACATTATTTTTCATTGAATTTTTAAATTTCGCTCAAATCATTTTCTTACGAAAATTGAAACTTATATAAATAATCCAGATCAAAAAGCTTACCAATGAGTTTGTTTTTCTTTTAATGTTATAAAAATTGTTTCATTTCAAGATACTGAATTAAATGTAATTGGAATGGCTTTGCCATATAGTAACTTCATTTTAATTTAATTTTGTTATGCTATAATTACTCGTAGTAATTCAACAAATATTATTCTAAATTAAATTGTTTTTTAATTTGTTTAATATATCTGCGGAAAGCTTTAATAGATAAATCTATCCGCAGGATTGTAACATCAGAATCAAATAGTGATTATCTAGTCGTACCTGTGGAGGTCGAAGTGACGAGCTCCCCCGGTTTATTTTTTCCGCAAGACGGACTTCACTTTGGAGTTTTGACTCCAAATGACCCACCAGTCTCGTTGCCAATCCATCTCCTTAATTCTGCCCATAAACATATACACATTCAGGTAATTTTCGTCTATTTAATAGAGTAGCAAAAATTAGTTCTGTACTAGTACAGAACCAAACACTACAGGTTTAACGTGGAGACCTGAAAACCATTAATTTAAACAAAGTTCAGAAATACATTCAAATATAAGTTTTACATAGTAGAGGATTACAAATTTAAAGAATTGCTCATAAAGCATACAAGGAGTTGCTTTAGCCAAAAAATTGTCCTGAATGCTTATATTTTTATATTCATATTAAGCAAATCTTTCTCTAAAATCAAAATAAAAATCTCCAGTCTGTTTGAAACTTCTAAGGTTTTCCTAAAAGACACAAATGATTCTATTTAAAAATACATTGATGCACCACAAAAAAATGATTGAACTGTGTTGCTTAAGATTAGTAGTTTATTTTATTCTAAATAAACAATTATTTAAAATAAAAAAGCTTAGTCTATTTTTAAAATAAATAAAAATAG
This sequence comes from Archaeomysis grebnitzkii, assembly GCA_031471125.1. NCBI lineage: Eukaryota > Metazoa > Arthropoda > Malacostraca > Mysida > Mysidae > Archaeomysis > Archaeomysis grebnitzkii. The sequence continues at coordinate 5,302 of JARUHE010249717.1, read as the reverse complement.
TAAGCTGTAAAAACCTGTTTGTCTCAATAACTTGAAAATTTAGAAAAAATTAATTTAGTTAAAGTTGTCCATACTGTATATCTTTTATTTATATTAGGCAAACATTTTTCCAACATCACAAATAAAAAAGTTTGGTCTACTTTTGTGAAAAATCCCACAACACCACCTACAACAACAACAATCAAGACTAGTTATAGATACCAGTAATACAGTAGTTAGATTAAAGTATGTGGACTTGTCATAGAGTTAGTAATTAGTTCACATAGCTGTTCAATCTTGTTAGAATAAATAAATCCATACTTTCTAATTACAATATACAATGTTGAATGGACTAAAAACTAATAAGTGATTATTTTTTTTATATTACATTCTCAATTTTTATATATTACAGCATTAAATTAATATTTAATTATATGTTTGAACAACATTACAACCACACTGTATAAGTTTGTTTTTGTTACTATATCGATATAGCTTCTTTGGGTGTTTTGATTGTGAATAATAAATAAATTATTTGTTACATGGCACTAAATATTTTCTCCCATTGCAGAACGTGATAACAACACCAGTGAACGATGCAATTACCATCGACTTCAAACCTATAAAAATTCCGCCAGGTACTGTGAAGGCAACTCATGTGGCTACAGTCACTGTTGATCGTAAGTTACTCTTTTGATCGTTTCGATCTTCTATCTTTATGAGTGTAAAATGTCAACAACATTGTTTGTTAAAACATTCACTGACTGACAGACCAGATTTTCATTCACAATGGATAAAATTCTCCAAGGTCATTTAGTCCATGAATTGAGTAATACTAAATGACATTTACAACTTAATGAATTAGTAATTAGGCCATATACCCATATCCAGTCCTATTCCATATATTATCCAATCTTTTTTGAAAGTTTCTACTATACCTTCATTAAGTGAATTCCAACAATTTTTAACAACATTTGAGAAAAAAATGGCCACGGTCCTACTCCTAACCTGCGGTTTAAAAAAATGTATACACATCTCCTTTAGAATTGACACGCGTGTCCAAATGGGAGAAGCGTAAAAAGAGACTTGGCATTAGCTTTATGATCTTGGTTAGATTTCGAATAGGATGGCTATAAAATTTAACCTTTTTTAGGGTAACGTTTTTACTGGTGTTCTATCTTTGTTTTGCTTAATAAATAAATGTATACATTTTACAGCTTCCAAATTACACAGTGGAAAGAAAATATCTGGCAAGCTGTTAATTAAGAGTAAAGTGTCTGCATACAAATTAACGATACCCTTCACTGTAGACCTTTATCAAGGAGCTCTTCTATACAATGCTTCGGTCACCAGGTTTTACACTGGCACAGGTAATTCAGACCTTTTTTTCACTTTTCCTAATGGTTCAACAAGCAATGAAACCTTTCAATCAACTATGCTGGCATAAATGTCAAGCTGTATGGGTGGACATGCTATATCAATAATGAACAGCTAAAGCCTTATCATTTTGTATAGCCTGGAATGACAGGCATAAAAATTGAATGTTTTTATTCTCATAATTCTAAATGAAATTATTTTAACTTCTTTAAATTTTTCCCAAATAAAAGTTTTAGATTTTATTTCATTGTATAAAATTTTAGTTGAAAAAAAACTGTCAAAAGACTAGATATAACATTGAAAAACATTTTTATTTCAACATTTAGATAATTTGAATAATTTAAACCAATTCATTAAATTTAATCAATTTCAAAGTTAAATGAAAAAACTTTAGTACTAATTTCAAATCCTAAACTAATCTCAGAATTGTTTTCCCAATTAACAAAACTAAAGTTGAAGTTTTTAGATTGAATTAAAATAAGTTTTTGTTAATTTTAGATACATCCTCTCCAAATCCTGCTTCAACGGATGCGTCGCAAAAGCTGCTAAAAGACAATTCAATTGTCCCTCCTTCTTGGGAAGCACCAAATGCGGGTCTAGAGGAGAGAAACCTTGTCTTGACTAATACATTTCCATGTCCAGTTGTTATCTATAATCTAACGTTACCAAGGGAGGCAAAACACCATTTTCAGGTTATTTTCTTACATTTTGTAGACTGCTTTTGGGTAACCTTTTTGAAATTATAAATATTGTTTTTCATATGAAAGTATCAACATTAAATGAATATAAATTTCCCCTCTCCTGCAGGTTACTTGGAGAGGACCTGTGGTGATCCAACAAGGGGAGAGTGTGAGTGTTGCAAACCTGAAGTTATTGTGTGTCGGATCTGATTTAAGGTTGAACACATCACTGACTGTTAGTACAAATATTACCAGTATCAATATTCCATTATTATCTTACAATGGAAAAGTAACAAAGGTAAATATTTTGGTCTGCTTTTATATAGTAATTAATTATCATTCGATTGACTCATTTATAATTTTGTTTACATTTTAAATGAAAGTTGATTGTAGATCTAGTGTCTTCTATTATGAATTTGATCATGCATTGAAAGCACTAGACCAACTTTTTAGGTCTTAAGATAGTCAAAATTGACATATTGACTAACCTTTGTTAAAAGTACATACTTTCTTGTGATTCAATCAAAGTCTATCACATTGGTTGAATGTGATACAATTTTGATTGAATCAACAAAAAAGTGTGCATTGTTAACAAAGCTTGGTGATTTTAATGTAAATATTGACTATCTTAGACAATAAAAGTTGAGTGTATGATGAAATATTAAAAATTGTTCACAGTATATCCCTCCATTGGGAGATGATAAGTGGCTTGACTTTGGCACGTTGGGCATGGGAGAACAACGAGATCTGTATTTTTATATCGTAAATGAAAATCCAGTCGAGTTGAAACTTCAAGGGTGGGGATCAACCCTGAAATACGGCACAGTCGTGCTGATGGGCGTCGAAGAGGGAAACGTCACAACAATTCAGATGCAAACTAATGTTTCTTATTCATCAAAAAGTGTGAGTTGAGATTGTTGGATTTTTTTTTTAATTTTCTTTCTATAAATTAACTTCTATGCAAATAGAACTTCAAAGTTTGTTGAAAAAATGCAATTCCAATTGCTTCTATTTACCTAACTCGTATAGGCAAGAAAGAAATGAAATAGTTTGAGGCCTGTTTATTGCTATATATTCTATATTTGATGAACGACAATGGTAACTTAAACTATTCTGCAAGAGATCGCAATTTCAGGCTGCGTGCCGCCATACATAATATTTTATCTTTTTTTAACATTAATTCTCAAACTTTCAAGACAGTACAATTGTAACACAAATTATGTGTAATGTATTAAATTACATATAACCTATTTTACATTATGAGTATAATAATTGATAAAAATAAACCTTCCTTTGAAAATTAAACATAAAACACTAAATTAATTTAAACAAATTTTTCATAAACAAAAACAAATTATTACAATCGGCAAAATCGAAATTAAATAGATAGTAATCCCTATGGATTGAATAAGCTAGTATTGGAAGTATCTAAAGCAGTAATGACGGCCATTGTTGCATATATTCACCCAAACAATGCCTGTTGTTTCTCAAGGGGAATGGGTTAAGCATTTATTTTTTGAGGGGAAATACATTTTTAATATTTTACTTCATTAACAAAATCCAAATTGATGCTGAATAACCATAGGTTATAATGCAGAACTAAGAGTAAAAAAATTAAAGTGTTGTACATGTTCTTTATTTGATGTTTGTCTAATGTTTTTTTCACATTACAGTTATATTTAAAGCCAAATCATTTTGCGGTCTTTCGAATCGGTGTCTTGACTCCCGACACTGAAGGGATTTTCATTGGTGATGCGTTCGTCCAAACGCAACATGAGCTGATCATGATCCAATACAAGTTGAGAACTGCTGATGGGTCCCTGAGCATCATTCCAAATACTCTTCTACTTGATGATGCTTTTCCAGTAAGTATTTTATTCTTTTGAAAAATAAAATATTTATGGTGGTTATATAATGAATATATATGGAGTGTATAGTGTATAGTGATTGTATATGGAGTGTATAGTGATATAGTATAGTGAATGTATATGGAGTGTATAGTGATATAGTATAGTGTAGAGTGAATGTATATGGAGTGTATAGTGTTTTTGTGAGATTGTGAAATATAGTTTGTCTTGATAACAAGAACTTAATATCCAATTTTAATATGGCTTTTGCTACTCTTTTTTTTGTCTGCATTCTTTCATTTTTTGTTTCGTATACAAAATGATATTTATAACATCACTGAATGGAAATGATAGTAAATATTTTGTAACTTTTTCAGGGAAGAATATCTCAAAAAGATCTTCGAATCTTATCATCCTTTGGCCACCCAATGACGGTGAAGGAGGTGAGACCTCAGCTGGCAGACGAACGCTATTTATATGTTGCAAAAGATTCCTACTCTCCCACACTGATGCCGGGAAATGAAAGCCACATAGGAAGGCTGGTGTTCAATCCAAAGGCCGATTGTGGAGACCAATGTTATGCAGGGTTCTCTTTAGCATCAAAAGGTGATTTTAAATATATCTACAAGAGTACATCTTTTTCCTTTGTTTGAATAATGTTCCACAGTGATTAATTTGATTAAATATAAAACCAGTGAGTTTGACCTCTTAAAATCCACATTAATTTCAGGTGGGCAACAGTGGATAAATACTTTGTCATTAACATCCCATGTAGCTGACACAGATACATCTTTATATAACAACTTGCAAGCTCGATATAATAACCTTTCCGCCCATGCCTTCAATACCTCTATTGTCCTAGATACTTCAGAGGTTCAAGGCTTCCTATTTACAGCTCAGGTAATTAAGGTTACATTTTTGCATGAACTTACTATAGTATTTTTTATCACAGCTTGTGCAACATGTACATATAGTTTATGGCATTCAATAAAAAAAATATTGAGCTTTTTTTTAGCAATAGATACAATGTGCGACCACATTCCAGTATACATCAAAGTACTAAATTCTTTAATGAAAGCTAGAACAGTTGGTTGAACAAGACCTTTTATTGAATACTAAGATTTTTTCTTCTCAGAAACCTTCTTATATGTTAAGTTCTAGTGAAAGAAATAACCTTCTTAACCTTATTTTAAAACTGTTATCTTTTGTAACTTGTCCACACATGGCTATTCAATAGACAAGACCATTTACAGTATCCTATAAGTACAATTAAAAAATAAGAACTACAATTTCAACTTTTTTAATAATCTACTTTTCAACCAAAATATGGTTTGATTATATAGTATAGTCAACGGCCTTGGCCACGTTGAAACACCGCTTCCCGTATGATCAGCGAAGTTAAGCAACGTTGGGTCTGGT
>JARUHE010249606.1:0-13057 GCA_031471125.1 Archaeomysis grebnitzkii | reverse complement strand
AATAAAAATTATGTACAGTTATAAAGTATACACAAACATTTTCTAGAAGAAAATAGATTTAGAAAAAATGTAATAACCTGTAAAAATAATAAACCTTAATAAATTAATAACTGACTAAATCTACTTAAATATACATTTTTTTATATTAAATAATGTAATTTTTGTATATTCAAATAGTTATTGGTAACAATTTAAAGTTTTTTCATTGAAGAGTATAGTTTTTAACTCATCAATGTCCTTGTGCTTACACACAGATTTATGTTTAGAATCTGCACCTAATTTGTAGAAAATGTTCCCATGACGTGTGTAAGTTTTAGTCATTTTCTCAGGATATAAAGATGTAAAGATGGTTTCGGTAGCTGGTTAAATACTGTGAGAAGAAAATACTTTGAGATCTCTTTTTCTTAACTGCTGCAAGTATTTTTGTTTTTGAAGTACTGTCAACACAAATTATTTTAAGTTACTCTTTTGTTTTGCCGAATATTGTATCTTTTTTAATATAGCTTGTGTTAATTTCAAGAATGCACTCCTTTATTTTACTTATAACGTTAAGTTGCAATTGATTACTATCATCGGTGATGCATTTGTCGATTTCTGGACCATTCATCAACAAAACATTTTCATATGTTTGTTGTTCTAATGAATCAACTTTTAATTGCAAATCATTTCCTTCATTAAGATTATGTTCGGGATATTCAGTTGGTGCAGTGGTAGGGTGAAGAACCATCCTAATGAATATATCTTTCATTTATGTTTTAACCGATCATTGTTCTAAAGCAAAAAATACAAAAATATTTAGTCTACTCTTGAAGCATTTTAATTCCACAAATCACTAACAACAAAAATTAAGAATACCTCCTAGAGCAGTGCGCTATGTAGACTGCTTAAAATGTTAATTGTTAGTTCTATACTCTTCTGGAATTGTAAGTTTCAAATTGAAAAAAATAATATGTTCCAGGGACACACTAGTAATCCACAAACCGAATGGTTCAAATGTTCTGCAGCAATTCAGCACATAGCAGAATGACAATTAAAAAGGGTTTTACCATTTGAGAAAATATCATTTAATCAAAATTTCACCTTAGAGACTATTTATTTATACTTCATTTCCAATCTATTGGTGCATGAATGAAACCAAAATATGGGGAAAAATTTATCAAAAATTGGTTTTATCTCCCATATAAGAATAGTCAATCAAAAACGGTATTACAAAGTGGGAAAACATCCTTTAATCAAAAATCCAGCTTAGAGACTATTCATGTAAGCTTAATTTCCAACCTATTGGTGCATAAATCAAACCAAAATATGAAACAAAAAAATTCAACTTATTTTAATGAAAAAGTATAGATAAAAAGCAATAAAATTAAATAAAAGGATCAATTAAAATATTAAAACCAATAATCAAACCTAACCGAATTGAAATTTTAAATATAAAGATGATATATAAGCATTCAAGTCATTGTCTAATGCCTATAACGACGTGGACAATGCCAAGTACCGCCATCGGAACTGCTACGCCTTTATAGCGCTTCGCTACGCACGCTCAACAAAAAAATGTAGACTAAATTTTATGTGCATTTAAAGTCTATAAAAAAGACCATGACATGTTTGTAGTTAGAAGAAATATGCAAGTTTTTTATATTAAACAAACAAAATATTAATTACAAAAACAAACTCTGATTTGTCTGCTTGTATGTACGATTGAAAATTTATCACCAACTAACCTTGAAATATCAATTTTTGATTTAAAATATAATCCATCAAAGTATTTTATAATTGCTAGATTACTTTCATCTTCATTGTCAACAAAATTGACATAACTCATCCATGAAAATTGATGACCATTCTTTCTCCCAGATAATTCTTTCTTACTATAATCAACAAATGGAGTGATCTAGAAAATATTAAATTATTTCTTAGACATCAGTTGATAAAAAGTGATCAGTTATGTAACAAAATTAAACATTTACTTAAAATGTGAAAACATACTCACTAAATACATAAACTTTGTTGTTTGTTTTGAAGGTTTCACTGTATTTTCATTATATGGACCAAAAACAGCTTTATTTGGAATAGCAGTATCACAGACAACACAACTTCTCTCATTATCCACTTTCTTGTATTTCACATTAATTATCTGTGAAACAAAATCATCACCATTACTGATAAGCTGTTTCAAATATCAAGCTGTTGAAAGTGTAATCATTCTTTTATTTCAAATTTCAGTTACAAGGAAAATCACATCAAACTGCTAGATATGAGTGTTACCTAGTTGACTTGAAACTTTGGAAGACTGAAATGTACCATTATATTTAGCTCTACAGTATAATAAATTAAATCTATAAAGGCTTAAACAGCAACTGAGATTATTCTTTTAAGTTATCAGTATTCAAAATATAATATAAGCAAGCATGAGTAAATGCGATGTATTATAATCTCTGTCTATGTATTAATAGAATATTCTAAATTTGTGTGATTGTTAAATATAATTCTAAACTTTCAAATATTATATGTTCTCATTGAGCATAGAACTAACTTCTAGAGAAGTATATTGTCATTTATCTTTCATTCATGTCAAACACACTTTTCTCTAAACTTCTAAACAAAATTCTCAGTTACCCATGAAATTCATGAAAACAATGCCTGATCTCTTAAACCAAGAAGTATTTATTTTAAAAAAATGTGAATTTTTTAAAAAAGGTCTGAATAATTTTACTCAAAATTTCACTTACACCATTAAAAAAGGTAGACAATTGGTATACACCAATTTGGCAACATTTAAAGTCTATAATCTGGCAGCACCAACCACACATCTGCAGAGATCGTCTGTTTCTCACATTTGGCAATTAACTCATTGGTGTCATTTTATTTATTCCAATTATTTTTCCACAATGACAAGGATCACTTTTGCATAATAAAATCTTAAGAATCTTTCAAATAGTCAATTGAAGTTTTTGTGCAGATCAGTAAATTTGTTTGACTTACAACTCTTGATAAAATTTCTTGAAAATGATGATGTTTGATAAAAGTAAACCATTCCAGGCTAGACATTCACATACTTCAAAGCCTTGCAGGTAGCTTCATAAATAAAATCTTCCCAGCAGAAAAGGGCCATCTTTGCCAGTTGTATGCCAAGGAAGTCGCAGATCTTCCCTATATCATTCTTTAGCTCTGCCAGCTTTTGTTAAAGTTTATTGATGTAATTGGTAGGAATGTACAGAAGCTTCAGCCAAAGCTATGGCAAACTATTTTCAACTCTGCTTTACACACTACTGCTGTATTTTTAACTAATTCTATATTTTTTTTTATTCTTAAATCTTATGAATACCTTGATAATTAGGATTTCCATCCTACGGATACTCTATTACAATCAACATGCGAGGGTAGTCCGTTGACGTCTGCATCGTTGGTGTCTAGCGTTCACATTTATCAAATAAACAAGTACAAGTAAATGCTATGCATTAAAAGCTGTGTTTGTATGTTAAAGAGTTTATAAAATTCTTTTATTTTTCAATACAGTTCTTTATATTATTATATTAACCTTTTTCTTTCATTTATTTGTAACAAAAATATATCCAAACCTTCAAAAAAAACTTTGGTTAATCATGAATTTGATGATAAATTGGCTGTCTAAAACCTCATAAATTATCTATTATTTGAAAAAGTATAAATTTTAGGCAAAACTGTCTTTCAGGCATTCTACCTTAAAATCTTTTGTTCTTGCTTTTGATTTAAATAAACTTTTCTCTAAACCTTCAAATAAAAATCTAGGTTAACCATGATATTCAAGTTTTTTATAAAATGTATGTTTTAATAAGTAAATATTGATTTAAGAACAAAATCTTTAGTGATACCAGTGCACAATGTAATCTTTATTTTCATTTAAACAAACCTTTCGGTAAAATTAACATTTAAATTTTTTTTTTAAAAAGTTCAAAAGGTCAAAATTTATTATATATAATTTTAAACAATACTATTCTAGAATAATTTTCAGTGAAACAAATATTTATTGATTTAATAGGTTTCAAATCTTTGTTTAGACAAGACATTTTGCACAAACATATATTTTTTAAATCATTCTAGATTTTTTTTATTCAACACAAATTGTATTATATAAAATTTTAAACAATACTAACCCAAAATAATTTTTAGTGGAGCCAATATTTCTTAATTTAATAGGTTTCAAATCTTTGTTTAGACAAGACATTTTGCACAAAAATATATTTTTTAAATCATTCTAGATTTTTTTTTCAACACAAATTGTATTATATAAAATTTTAAACAATACCAACTCAAAATAATTTTAGTGGAGCCAATATTTCTTAATTTAATAGGTTTCAAATCTTTGTTTAGACAACACATTTTGCACAAAAAATATATTTTTTTATTAAACCTAAATTGTATATATAATTTTAATATTTTAATATTTATTGAATTAATAGGTTTTCAATTTTCTGAGAAAAAAATGTGTTTTTTAAACTTTCATTTTATAGTTTTTATTGAACATTAGTCAGGATTGTTGAGAAAAAAAACTTTTTTCAATTTTTACTTTCTAAATTTATTTTATTCTGTATATAGTAACAGTTGTAGTGGATATGCAATGCACTGCTCTATGCATTACTATTTGATTGCTGCAGAAGTTATTAGTTTTAGGGATTTATCAAATAATATTTTTTTCAAAATTAGACTAATATTGTTGATTTTAAAGCAATGATCATTCAAAATATATTCATAATGATTATTTCCTAATATTTTTTTTAATTTAAATTTATTGAATATCCCCCAAGAAAAGTATGTATGCATTCCAGACGTACCTGGACTAAATAAGCACGTATTTGGCACGTATTTGGCACATTTTATCCACAATAACACTTATGTACGTATTTTATAGACACAACGGACCAAACCAGCACACTTTTTTGAAGAAAACGCATCGCAAGTATGTTTTTTACAACGTACGTTTGGTACGTGTATGTACACACAACTTATTTTTTATCGTAGGGTAAGTGTTATGTAAACATTGAATTTATTGAAGCAGCTCAGTTTTGATGCTATTTTTGAACTTGTATTTTTTCAATGTAGACCAAACATTTTCTTATTTTACAGCATAGATCATTTAATTTAAACCAGAGATTGATTAATAAGAAATTAAGTTACTTTTCTTCCTTCCCCTCATTGGCTTACATTTATAAATCTTTTATTTCTACCCTGAAGAAACACCTTAAAGTCGCACAAATATCAATTCCACATTGTCAATATTAAAAACCTGTTAAAGACTGGAGTATAACCAGAGCATTGGCTTCAGCACAATTCTGACCGGTAGAACACTAGTAATTGGAAATTGAGGTTTAGGTTCCTCGCATTGCCACCGACTGTGGTGCACCTTTAATGGCAATCAGTGATAACTCACTATAGTCAGTGCTGGTGAGGTCTTTCAATTTTTGATCCTATGATGGCCCTAGTTTTACAGACAAGCAATCCGGTTGCTGTTGAATCTGGAGTATTCTTGCCACATTTATTTCATTTGGTATCAACATTAGTAGATTTTAATGTATTTTAATTTGTTTCAGTTCTTTAAAATAATTGCAATATATTTTGTTTTCGCATATCAATAAAACATTAACATTTTGTTATGGGTAAAAAAACCACCCATGGATTCTTATGAATCCTTTAAAGTTGTGCCGAGTTTTTTACGGATGCTTGCAAGAGAACGCCAGAGGACGGTCTTGCATGTAGTAAAAACTGTTTATTTAAATATGAAAAAGTGGCTAAATCCACACAATATTTTATATAAAAAGTTTATATAACTTGGTAACCATCAATAGACACTTCATAACTGTTCATTTGAGATGTAAATGATAACTATATTACAACAAATGAAAGACTAAGGTTTTACTTGAATATTTTGGACACAACTACTACGTCAACAGTGGAATAGTAATACAAGGTGCCAATTTACAGCATAAATTGGTCGATTGACAAACTATCCTTAACTTCAGAAATGTTTTTATTCAATCTGAATTCACGTTTTGGATAATTTCTTATAATTTTCTATAAAATCTATCTTGTTCTATCTATTACCAAAAAAATATTTTGGTTATTTTTATTTTTCATTAATCAAAAACATATATCAAGTTTGGGATATTTTGTTCATCGACTAATTTATGCTGAAAGTCAGTACCCGCCTTAGTATATGGGGATATTTTTTTTCACATACATTGCTATTCCAATATATGAATCTTCACACAAAAAAATTACCAATTCTAGAATGAAAAAAAACTAGATTTAAAAAATATAATTTTATTTGTATATAAAAATATTTAAAAAAAACACAAATTTGTAAACATAAAATAATTACATTAAACATCAAGTGTATAAATATTTTAGTTATTGAAAAATATAAAATATTTGTAGAAGAAAAAACAAAAACTTAATTTTTCAATCTCATTTTAAATATCCACCAACATCGCATATCAGCAAACCCAAAAAACTTATATATTAAAATGAAAGGCTTGCTTTGATATTAAGGATATTTGGCCTTGGTAGCTATTATATGAACTTTACAGCCGTTCATCCACCCACAAGTTCTTCACCAGGTGTTATAGAAATCATAACTATTAACTAATTTATATACAAGTATTAATAAAACAACCAATAATGGTGTGCCATACCATCAACCAATCATGGTGTCCATACCATCAACCAATCATGATGTGCCATACCATCATCCAATCATGGTGTGCCATACCATCATCCAATCATGGTGTGCCATACCATCATCCAATCATGGTGTGCCATACCATCAACCAATCATGATGTGCCATACCATCAACCAATCATGGTGTGCCACACCTTCAACCAATCATGGTGTGTCACACCTTCAACCAATCATGGTGTGTCAGTTGTCACACCTTCAGCCAATCATGGTATATCACACTATGAGAGATAGGTTAGGTTAAGAGTAGTGAGATTCATTTTTTTCTTTCTTCTCATTTCCTTCCATGTTTTAGTTTCTTATGCAAAAATCAATTCAGCTAAAATTTGACATCATATTAAATGGAGGTGGTTTACTTTATAAAATATCTCAAGACTCCTTTGCCATGACTGGTGAATTATAAGACCAGAATTTACTGAGTTATGAATCAATAAATATGACAAAACAGGTTTATCAAAAATTATTAATAAACAAATTAAAATAATAATCATTAAAAAATAAATTTAGATTTAAATTAATGATGGTTTAACCGATACATTGCTTATTCAGGGTTATTAAAAATAGTATGATTAACCAGTCCTAAAACCAAATAATTATAAAAATTTGACATAATACAAAATATGTTGGCAAACCTAGTACAAACTAGTACATAAGCAAACTATAACCAATCAAGTAAATATAATAAAAATTGAGTTATTTTTCGAAAAGTTCAAGTTTTACAGAAAACTTTATTGAAAATGAATCATTCATAATGCATACATCTTTTATATATGTTAAATATGTACTGCAGTAAAACCAAAACCAAAAAAAACGTTTAGTCTACTTTGGAAAAAAACAAGTTCAAAAACAGCATAAATCAATTCCAGTTTTATAGAAAATTTTATTTAAGATTGATCATTCACAATGCATATATCTTTCATCTATATTAAGAAATTATTGTTGTAAAACCAAGGTCACAAATCTCTAACCAGAACAATCCAGATGTCGATTGTAATAGGGTATCCGTAGGATGGATACCCTAAAAATACATTGTTATATAAGGTTTAACTATTGATATCTCATAGCCATTCAATATCTATAAGCAACAATAAAAAGACTTGCTTTCACTATTGGCGCATCACTTGCTGCCATCATTGTTCATACCTCCACTGCAATCTTTTTGTCATGTTCTTTCTGTTTTCAATTATTGAAGGGCATTTGTTTCTTATAATGTATATAAAGAACCATTTTTGCCATGAGGGGTAGGTTGGTACTCTCCCATGTTGCCATGATGAGAGGACTGCTCATGATTGCTTTTCTCGTGAGATGGGCTTGAATGACCATCTAGTGATCTGCATCCCTTTGTATGGGCATTGCGAGATGATTCACGAAGCGCATCGTTACCCATACTACTAATTCCCAAGATAACTTCTACTGTATTTATGATCGATGCCTCGCTTACTATTTTCTCAATATCTCTCACAGGAAATATTCCTGGCGTCCAGTAGTTAGAATGAAGCAGTTTTAAAGCTGCCATCTGATTGGAATGTTGCAGAATAGCCTCCCTGATGGCATGCTTGGTCCTCAAGAATGTCCATACACGTTCACGCCAGTTACACAGTAGGTTTCTGCCAATTAACTGTAGGGGCTCAAGTATAGATTGATTGTTATCTGCTGTGCTTATAGTTTTTTCGATGGTCACAAAGATAGATAGGAGATTTGTTACTTCTTTTCTGGCTGCAACCTCTGCTGATAGAAACCTTTTAGGTATATAAGGCACAAAGGTTATTCCTGCTAGATTTGTGAAATTCTCAGCACTCAAGTATTTTTCTTCTGCCCATTCTATGAAGTACTGTCCATTGCCAAGAACCCAATCTTTTCCTAGATTCATTGAGAATCCAGGATCATATAGATGTGAAGGAAGTGTAGTAGATTGAAAATCTTTGTGCTTGTCTTCATGGACAAGAAAATTGATGTACGTTTCCTGATCTTTCAGCGAGTTCAACATTTTGTGTAAAATTTTTCCTTTCTCCACAGTATAGAGAAAAGTTGAGGTACTCTCATCTTTTTTTATCCTAATATGTGACAGGTTTAATCCTTGGGATAATGTCTCTGAACATTGTGTACTTGACATAAAGAGAGCATCTGCAATATTTCTCCCTAGGAGTGTGAAGGCACTTCGATTTGATGAATGTATTTTGAAAAATCTCCATTCTCCATTTACTTTTATCAAATCTCCTTTTGGGTTGAGAGGATACTGTTCGATGGGAGACATGTACATTAACCCATTTTCTAGAAAGCAGTTATAGGGAGCAACATTTCCAGTTGTAGATGTTTCTGCAGTGCTTGGTGGTTCATATCTTGCAGTGATAATGTCTTTGGTGGATTCCAGCTCATTGGTATGAGGAAGGTTCTTATCATTCAAGTCTATTTCCAAACGTGTACATTTTTGTTTTCCTTTGCCTTGCTTTGACAAGATAGAATTCATTTTACCAATAATTGTATCTTTAAATGTTGTTTCAGTTGTTTTAGGCATGGTTTTCACAGCAAAAGAGGTTTTAGGTAATGCATACTTCCAGTTTTGTGCTGATTTACATTGCTGATGCTCTGGAGAAGTGCTCTTGGGAGAAGGAATAATTGTATCCTTAGATGTTGTTTCTATCATTGCAGGCATGGTTCTTACAACAACAGAAGCTGTAGGTGATGCACAGTTCTGGTGTTGTGTCAATTTTTGTTGTCCTAAAAAAGAACTACTTGGAAGATAAACATTTTTACAAGAAATGGATCGACGAGATCCCCTGGAAAAACCGGTCTTTCGAGAGAGTGAGCCGTATATACGTCTGGATAGTAAAACTTTTTCCCTAGTGTAACCACATTTTTCTTGCACGAGCTTCATAGCGGAATCATAAGACCAGTGTTCTGCTTTCGTATTCTTTTGTACCCTCCTCACCCAAGCATGAAAAGATAAAAGACGAAACCATCTGCGTTCATCATCAGGCAATGCTTTGATCACTTCTATTTCTGTGATGCACCCATTGCACTTTGCCGGTAGCCATTCAGCCACTGTATTGTCAAAACAATCAGGATGCTTAACACATGTTGTATGTGAGTGGACTGGTGCTGAAGCTGCAAGTCTGCAGTTTTTACATGAAGAAAATTGTGTGTTTGTCCTTATTTTTGTCAGAGAAACTATTTCCAAAACCTGTAAACAAAAACAAGTTGATTTTTAGTGCAAGTCAACGACTGTATACATATATTAAAATCAACAGCCTCACTCATGAGAAAATATTTCATTTTGTTTCAATATACAGAGGCTGTTTGGAAATGTGACACATTTTAGTTCACTTTCTACTAAGAAACAAGCATGAGTAAATGCTATGCATTAAAAGTTTATATGTTGAAATTTCTTTTACATTAGTGTAGTTCTTTAATACAATTGTTTTTCATATTTTTGCTATGCATTAAAAGTCGTGTTTATATGTTGAAAACGTTTTTCAAACTGTGTAGTTCTTTAATACAATTGTTTTTCATATTTTGCTATGCATTAACCCTTTATGCCCGTATGTGACCAATTCGTCACATAGAAAATAATGGTTTATAGCGAGATTAATTACATTTGTGAAGTCTAGCAACCGAGTGTGACGATTATGGCACATGTTCTGTTTAGGTCTAGGCGATATAGAAAAATAAAATGTGTACAACATATACTAACTCCTAACCACTTAATAGACACAATAAAACTAAAAATATTTGTTTTCACTTTTTAAAAATTAACTCAGGGCGTAAATAGTTAAAAGTTGTGTTTTATGTTGAAACAGTTTTTCATACTGTGTAGTCATTTATACAATTGTTTTTCATATTTTTGCTATGCATTGAAAGTTGTGTTTAATGTTGAAACAGTTTTTCAATATAATTTTTTCATATTTTTTCAATAAAACTATCTTTAAATGTTCCAAAAAAATTTATTAATATTATTGTAATGATACCCAACAGGTATCTTAATGTTGTCACAACGTTATTTCAAAATCTTCTAACATTTTAAAAACATTGTATTTTGCAATCCGTTTGTCATTAGAATTATTGTTGAAGCGAATGTTGTTTGAAATTTATGATAACGTTATAATAATTATAACTAACCAACTTTAATAAAATGCTATATCAACATTTTTAAAGCAATGTTGCTTTAACAAACCTTTGCTTAATGTTTCTGGAACGACTGTTTATAACTATTCCACAACGAACACGTACTCAATGTTTCATTAACGTCATTTATGCAACCATAGCTCAACAAGCGTTAAATAATGGTTAGTTAAAACAACCTTATCTTAAAAATGTTTATATAAACTTTTATTGAAATTGGTGAGAGTAAAATTTGTATGGAAAGTTGATCACATGTTCATACATTGTTCAGTCCTGAAAATTTGATCCGAATATTAAAAAACAACAAGTTATTAAGAAAATAAATAAAAACTTGAACCTTTTGTTGAATGTCCGACCGACGCAGACAATGACGAAAAGTAACACCTATGTTTTAACTTCGTTTCACTCGCTCGACAAAAACTACTCAACATTCAAATCCCACACAGTAAACACTACCCTCACAAATATTATACTGACCGTAAACAAACACAACATACTCAAAAGCAAAATACTAAAACTCATCGCCGAAAACACAAGAGACACAATAAATTAAAGAAACCAAATCAGACAACAGAACCAATAAGACCCCCAGATTAACATTCTAAACACAATAGTAGATACTAATACAACAGAACCATCCAGACATAGAGCACAAACATTTAATGAACCACTGGAACAACAAGGTCAACACACAATAATAGACCTCACAAGCGAACTAGTAATCCATGAACCGAACAGTTCAAATGTCTTACGACCATTCATTAACCAGCGATTTGAAAACCTATTATTTCAATAAACATTATTACAAAAATATATATATATATATTAAGTCATTTAGTTGAAAATATGTAAAATGAAAATTAAAAAAGATTCTTTTTTAAAAATGTACCAAATCCTGTCCTGAGAAACAATCAGGAATAAATGCTATGTATTAAAAGCCATGTTTGTATGTTAAAAACTTTCAAAAAGAGTATAAAGCTTCAAGTATAAGCCCTCAAGCAAAAATCTAGGGTAACCATGAACTTGATGATAAATTGTCTAAGTCTGTAAACTCCAAAAAAAAACTTTATTATTACAGAAAATATAAATTTTTGACAACAAAACTATTTAGGGATCTAACTTACAATTTCTAATTCTTTCACTTATTTTGAAAAGAAATAAAAATTTAGTTAAAGTCCACAAATCATCCACCACCTAAACAGCAACAACTCCAACATCAATCAGGTCAGTTATTGGAGCCAGGTTTTTTTCAAACAATTTACAAAAAAATAATAAAAAGTAATTTGTAAAATAAAAAGTATACGGAAATTCTCAAACGAATTAAAACTGTCCTAATAAATGTTATGCAAACAACATTGCTAAATATATGTAAAATCTGTAGAAAATAATTTAAAAAATACCTTTTTGTCAAAAACTTACAAAGTTTATTGAAAACCTATTATTTCAATAAATACTGAATTTTACAAAAAAAATTATTCTGGACAATATTGTTTAGAATTATACAGAGTGTACATAAATTAACTTCATATTTTGATGAAATTGAACACTTTTATATAAAACTTGTATTGAATTATCTTGATCATGTTCAATTGTGCTCTGCTCGACATTTTAGTATTCTATGGTGTTGGGTGTCTCCTCCAAACTTCAAAATTCCTTCTTAATGATGGTTAAAACAGAACACAATCTGATTATATTTTTCAGCTAAGTTATGAACGAAAGAGAAAACAAAATTTAATCACCATCCATATTTCACGGGTGCACGGAGCCGGTTCTTTCAAATTTGTTCATAAGTGAAAGGATTGCATTGTCTGATGGTCCCGGTTTCTTAAATTCTCGTTGGAATTTTTCTCGTAGATCATTAAACTTATCTCCTTTTATATGAGCTATCACAACAAATATTCGCTCTTTCACATTCATCATTACGGAATTCTGAAAAAATTAAATTAAATTAAAACTATGGGACATCCAGTACTTATAACACTCAAATTTGTGCAAAGCATGATTTTAACATGATCAATTAATGCAATACAAAATTTACATTGAAATTTCAATTCCATCAAAATATGCAGTTAAATTATGTACACTCTGCTCCATGAATTAGTTTAATATGTAGTAGACGGGAAAAAGGAGGGTTAATGAAATGGGAGGTATGATTTAAAAAGAAACTTGAGTTGCCAATTACGATATTTCAATATATTTTATGCATTGTTAGATATATGTTAG